>VWZF01002261.1:3243672-3511024 GCA_013396755.1 Sclerurus mexicanus | reverse complement strand
TTTTTTTGGGGGTTTTTTTTTTTTTTTTTTTGCACATTTGCACCTTTAGAGTTTTAGGTCCATCGCCTTCTTTATCCTTTGTGCAAGGAGTTCCAGTGTAGGCAGAAGTTATATTAACTGGCAATGATTAATTCAAACAAAACATGAAACTGGCTGTATGACACTCTTGGAACAACTGGATTAGAGACAAATGCTAACTGAATGAGTATTATGTTTTAGTTCTCAGCTCTTCTACACAGATCTTGCCCTTTGAGAAATTTTCCCTTTCTATTCCTCTAAGCCTAAACAGGAGTGAGCAAAGACTACTTAGTTTTTCATCTTTGGCCTGAATACAGAAATGCTTTTCATGTATAGTTTTTCTTGAGATAATAGAAAAGAAATGAAAGGAAATAGTGCCTCATGTGGAGATAGCTTAAGAAACTGTGGTAGGAACTGACATACTGAATGATGTCTACAAGTATCAGTGGGAGCTCCTCTTGAAGTGCACTGCCCTGGGTAATAAACATGGACAGCATGCAGAGGAAAAGACAAGTGACAGCAGAAGGTTCATGCAAAAATTAAAATGATGTACTTGTAGTTAATCAGATCTTGAGATCTTTTTTTTAGGTGTCAAGAGTTTGTCTTAGACTATTTGGTTTCTATAGATATTGTCTATTCTGGCACTTTGCAGCTGCTTCTAAAAAATAGAAAAACAAAGATGAAAACTATAGGTTCAAAATTATCATTTATTATGCTTTATTCGTGCTTTGTCATTGACCATCTGCTTCAGAACATTTATTCACGATGGCTAAATAAGAAAGGGATGTTAAGGGACTAATGATTGATTTGAAGGAAGTATAGGAGTTTTTAAAGGTGAAGCTTTAAAGGCGGAGTTGATATTTATTGTTAATCCTTTACTATTTAATTTAATTGTAAAAACTTAAGGCTGTGTGACTTCAAGGTGTGCTGTGATAAAGATATAAAGTAGCCTGAAGTGGCTTTATTGAAAACAAAAATCAAATCAGGACTATCTTGTTTTAATCTCCTCTTATGTTATGCTTTCTCCTGGTCATATCTCCAGTGTTTCACTGAAAAATCAACTTTTATTGCCTACTTCTGAACAGTAAATAATTTAAGTCAGAATCTAGGAATTATGAACATCATCGTAATCTAGGAGTTCCATTATTACACAGAGAAGTCTGAATGTCTCCTCCTAAGCTCACATAGAAATTAAGCTTTCTATCATACATTTTCACTGGCCAGTAAAGAGAATATAATTGAGAAAATGGGTGGATGAAAATTAAGATGCACTAGATGAGTTAGATGGAAAAGTACAATGTTTCTTGTAGGAAAAAAAGTCACTGAAATATAAAGCAGTCTTGAAAACCACAGAAGTATTTTTTTTTTTTTACATTTCTACACTAAGTGATGTTTTTCTTACTAGACTGTTGTTATTAGAGAAATAAGAGTTAAGAAGTTGCTCCAGAGATCCAAATCCAGACTACCTGAGGAAATCCTGAAGTTCAGGATGAACAGAATCATGTCCCACTTGAGACAAAAGCCTCAGTGTAATGTATTACAATAATTATAATGTATTATAATGTATTACAATTTACATTCTGAAGGGATTCTTTAAGCCACTTCTGGACATGACCATAACAAGATATCAAATATATGGTACAACTGTGCTCTAAAATCCCAGTATAGCTGAACACCAAAGCAATAGGTTCTTTTTTAGAGTCTGAGTTTTTCAGACCCACGTATTCAGGTTGGGTGTCCCCCGAGAAACAGGTTTTCATTAGTATTTCCTGTTTTTAGAATTACTGGAAATTTTGAACCTTTCTCACAGTACATCACAGTTCTGACTCAAAAACCCCCAAACTAGAGACTGAGAGGGTACAGAAAAACGAAAGTAATATTTAGATTTTTTGTAAGTCTTCACTTAATAAAGGCACCAATGACCAGAGCTATACCTGTTGTAAGTCCATAAAATAAACTCTAAAGGATGAGAAGAACGATCCAGCATAGTGACACATCTCTGGCACACGTGGCCTGCAGCTTGAGGTCAGGGCCCTAACGTATAAGGAGCAGAGGGGTAAAGGAGGGCAGAAGGTGGAAAACAACACCCAGCGTGACAAATTTTGCCTTTGCTGGTTTAGCAGCATCCTGGCAGAGCAGTCTGACAGTCTTATGTCTGTTTCTAGGCCTCTCTATAGTTCAGTTTACTCAGGATGTCAGTTTGCCTCTTTAAAAATAGGGATACTGCATTCTGACTTTGTTGGGATGTTGTGAGGATCAGGTGCAGTGAATTTCAGAAAGCAACTGTTACGCCTCAGTGTTGGCTGAACTTCTTGGTGGTTCTAAAGAGCTGCACTAATCTGGACGAACAGTTTAAAAATCATAGATTTTACATAGGATTTACATAGGCAGCTTCCACAGGAAGACCATGAGAATTCAGTTTTGTTTATTGAATCCCACTAACTAAAACAATAGAGAAGCAAAAGAATAAAAAAGCCCCAACAAAACCTAATGTTTACCACTTGTATGAAAAATATTTTGTAAAATTTGGCAGTATCTGAGATTTGAATGAGAATGATTACAGGGTGAAAACTGAGCGAAGCTAGAGACTTTTTTTTCCCTCCAAGCCAGTTAATCTTGTGTTTAACCTGGGTGGATTGTAGACTAACTTTTGTTGAATTAAAGGTGCAACTTAGGCCAGAAAAAAGTGAAAGAACATCATATGGCAATCAACTATGCTTTATTAAGATATCTTTCCTCATAAGATTTTGTAGTTCACTGTAGGACAAGACCTGTAATCAATACCCTTTTGGCATTATTATTATTATCTTCTTGGCTTCATCTGATAAGCTTTAAGCTTATAGTGAAGCTTTTTCTCTCTTTTTTTAATAATGAAACTATTTTTATTGGTTGTTTTTTATCTGAAAGGAAACTGTACAAATGTTTTTAGGACCTGCTTTATGATTTCAAAACAGAATCAATCACAATACCTGTTTTAGGATATTTTGTCCCCACTGAAATAAGTGTCAAAACCCAGTGGAATTTCTGCTTTTATATCAAAATATACAACATTTTAAATAGCTAGTGGTTCCATAATGCTTCCCTGAATATTGGGGCTAAAATACCAGGGGCAGTGACTTCTGACTGGTTTCCCAATTGGGGCATTTTCAGGTTTTATTGTTTGTTTGTTTTTGTTTTGTTTCTTTGTTTTATTTTTAAACAAGAGAAGTCTAGTATGTGTTTACAGATAATGGGAACATATAGGAAATTAACTATGTAGAGAGAATAAGCAGGTAATAATTTGAATTATTTTAAGGAGATAATTAATTCCATTGTGGGTTTGATGTCTGTTACTTTAGTAAAAAAGCTGAAATTGTTTTTCTTGGCACTTCCCCCATGTGAGACCTGTTTTTTCGTACATCTGAAAGCTAAGCTGTCTGTAGCAATCTAGTACACTAGACATGTAATTGTCCTGAGCAGAACTTTCCTGGTGACCAAAAGGCTGCCTGCTGTTAGAAAATTGGAACAAGGTGTTTGGCATCATAGAAACACCTGCAAGGAGAAAACCTGTCATAATCAATTAGTGCTCATGTCAAAGAAAACCTAATCTGGGTGGATAGGATGAAGAGTTGGGGAAACCTAAATGTTAACAGATGTGACAGTAATTGTTCTGATATGTAACAGATTTGTGATAATGGCATAGTTTTATTTTTTCCTATTTAGAAATGGATTAAAGGTTAAAGAAAACCAGGTGAAAGATGTGGAGGGAATTAATTTTTGTATTGGTTGGTTCATTTTTCTTAGAAGACCTTCATTGTACCTTTGTTTATCTTTGAAATTTGCACTTTGGAGGTTGTACCATAAAGGTGTAGATTTTTTGTGAGAGAAATTATTTTAAGGAGAAGTATCACTTGCTACATTTTTAGGGTTACAGGCCTGCCCAGATGTCTTAATTTTTCAATTTGATACTCCTACTCCCGTTTTGCTCTGCCTTTGCCCCAGTCAATGCCAAATGTCCCACAAGGGAATGGAAGTTACAGGAACTTGCTGCTGCCATAATATCGGGAAGGTGAATTGCTACACATCAAAAAAGGGATCAGGAAAACACCACTGTGAAGCAGTTTAAGTGTAAAATCCCATTTGAGAACTTTAGCCACTGTTTTCTTTGTATTAGAATAAGAAATGCTGGGCAAACTCCTGACATTGCACTGTTCTAGCATCTGACAAATTGATACCTCCAAAAGGAAAAGAAGGTGGGATGCATTGAGTGCTCATGATTCTCTTAACTGTGAGGTCTACAAGTCCCTTAGCATCAAGCAAAATGAAAGGACAAGGAATAAGAGGGTACAAAAGATAAACATTTGAAATAGTTGCTGTGTTTTTCTTCATGGTATTTTCACATTCAGAATACTTCAGATTATTTTGATTTTTTTTTAATTATTTCATATCAGTTTTCTAAGGCTCTATTTTCCAGAAAACATTTTATTTTTAAGGATAACTTGCTGTAGGAATTATCAGCAGATGATCCATAATGCTGACAGAGTAGTAAAGTTAAAGACATTCCATAATTCTCAGCCCCTTTGCTGGAGAAAATGTCACCTTCATGTGACATTTTGAGGAAGAATTGCAGGTGATGAACAGGGTTGCACTTTGATTCCTTTTAGTGCTTGTAGCAGCCACAGGAGTTTAAATTCTCTCAGCCATGCTGAGATGCCCTGATTGTGGTGCTAAATTTCTCCTGCAGCTGACCTGTTGATTAAAGAAAAGTTAAGGCCTAAAAATCTGTCCTAATTTTGGCTTCTAGACTGCCTTAAGTAGAGTATTTCTGCTTGGAAACAAACTTTGTTAAAAGCAAAATTAAAGAGAATAAATTTAAAGTTTCTGAACTGTTGTATCAGAAAGAAACTTTTGCCTGTTCAAGTTATATAGCTTTGATTTTCTTCAAGGACTTGCTGGTCTTTCTAGACTAACATAGTGGTTTTCTATACTGGTTAGTGAAAGCTTAATGAGACAGAAGGTGGAGATTACTGGAGTGAGGAGTGGTTT
Source organism: Sclerurus mexicanus (assembly GCA_013396755.1). Classification (NCBI taxonomy): domain Eukaryota; kingdom Metazoa; phylum Chordata; class Aves; order Passeriformes; family Furnariidae; genus Sclerurus; species Sclerurus mexicanus. Next base: position 3,505,981 of record VWZF01002261.1, on the reverse strand, counting down.
CAGTTTGTAGGTTACAGGAAAATAGAGTGGAATCAAACTTGAAAAAATGGGAGTGTAGCAAATAAAGTTGGTAGGTAGGGCAGTAGTTTCCATATTGTTTATCAAATCTCTGTAGCTGAAATCTTAGTGGAATGGCATGAACAGCATCAGCATCAACTGCAATTCTTTCTCTAATTAACAAAGAAATAATTTTCTCTGTGCAGAAGTTTAATGGCCATGGTAATTAATGGTAATAGCTTTCATAGGTAAAATACCTTAGTATAAAATAACTCAATTTTTTCTTCCCTTACCATTATAGCTGCCCTTGGTCCTGTAATTCAGGTATATTAGAGCACTGACAAGGATGAGAATTGGAAGCCTTATTCTGTGCCTGCAAGCAGAATGGTTTCTCTTGTGTTTGGCCAGGAAAAAAGGGCTGTTCTCATTTTAGCAGGTTGTATCAGGGTGTTATCATACCAAACAGTGTTTATAAAAAGACAGAGCATTTTCAGCTTGTCCTTTCAGCAGAGAAGATCAGCTGCTCATTTTTACAGCTGATACCTAATAGAAGCTTTGTACATTTGCAGAATCACAGGCTTGACATGTCTGTCATGACATCAGAACGGATGTTCTGTCTTATCACCTGTAAATCTTTAGCCAAGCTGGTTTTTCCACAATCCAAACATCCTACAAACACAGCATTTGGAGCTCTTTATTAAGAACCATGTGACTTGGATTTGTTTTTTTTCTCTCCCCCTTATCAAGTGTTCTATTACCAGAAATAACATATTTTTAAAATAAAAAGTAAAAAGAAATGCTTTTGGTTTTCCCTTCACTTGGGAGGCCTCTTCACTGGCAAAACCCAAAGCAGAGAATATGGAATGTGGTTGCAAGAAATGCACTCGCTGGTTTACAGCACAGGACTCGTCTTGTGGAATGGTTTCTTTGGGGAGAGGGGATAAGGAATTTCAGCTTTGTTTTAGTCAGAGTTTGCATTGCTCAGAACCCATACCAATAGCTTTAACTATCCTGGAAAAAAGCTTTCAAATATATTCAATATTTTTTTGAATATGAAATATGTTCTGTATTATCTCTTTCCTTTTGTATGGATAATTCATTTTGAATGATATAGTGGAGCCTGATTTTTCTCTTTTGTTATGCCAAGTTGAAACAGTCTAAGTTGAAAGAGTACAAAGAAAACTGGAACTTGGATGGTCAAATATATTTTAAAATAAATTCTTCAAGAATGCTTGTTATTTTAGAAGACAACAGGGTATGCACAAAAAGGAACATAATCTGTTAGATGGAAATCTGATATTCTGTTAGAGGATCTGTGATTTGCTGAAATTCCTGAGGGTCAAATATGCTGTCTAAATATCACCCACTGCAGAGTAAAAAAAGCAAGGAAGATGCATTTCAGAACATTATATTACAATTCTATGCGCTTTCAAAAATTGTATTTTTCAAGGTTTATAGAATAGTCGGAATACAGTTGAAGCAAGGCTTCTATTTAAAGTTTATTGTTAACATATACCCTCAGTGTCCTCAGTGAGCTTTGAAGCCCCTACAAATGTCTTTTAAAGTAGAAAAAATTTGGATTTTTTTATATAGAAAGCAAATGTTGAGAAAAATACTGAGGGATTCCTTATGCATAATAATAGCATCAAATTGATTTATGGTTTGCCTTCATGGTTATCTTTCAGGCTTAAAATAGTCTGAAGGCAGAATCCTCATCTACTTCTCCAAGAAAATAAATCAAAACTTTGTGAAAAAAAATTCGTAAACGCTCTTGTAAATAGAAACTTGGTTTCCGGCCTTCTACCTGGATCGCTCCCAAATAGGGCAGGGAGTGTGTGGGGATGGGAAAGGTAATTAACATTTCCGAAAGGCCCCTCTGCTCCAGTGGAAAACGCTGCGCCTGCTGAGGCTCCTGGCAGGGCTGGCTCCTTCTCTGTCCCTCGCCACCTTTGTTCCATACCCAAGGGAACGTTTCCTCTTCTCTGCAAGTAGTAGATCTAATGCTTTGGAACGATTCCTGTATTCCTGACCAGACGTTTAAAAACAGGGCTCGTTAGAAGCTTTCCAGCTCGTTAAACAAATTGAATTAACTTATTTAGTCCCGAGGCCTGGAGATGGCAAAATTCAATTGGGCAGAGGTGGCAGCCTGGTCAACCTTCAGCCTCCCCTTCTGGGAGCTCGCGCTGCTCCTCCTGCGTGCCCAGCCCTGCTGGAGGGATGCCTGGCAGCTGCATGGCCATCCCCCCGAGCTTCTCACGCGGCCAATGCTTTCGTGGGGATTTTGGCCGTCCCATTGGAGACACGCCACAAAGTGCCTTCTTCGCTGGCTGTGAAAACCGATGGGATGGATCAGCCCCGTTTAGGACAAAATTGTCCTTTTAGAAAACATTTGAGATACAAAGTGTGCTGGGGGAGTATTTCTCGGGAGGTGAAGATGAATATCCAGCGTGCACGTAGTTCTGTCTCATCCCGTGTGTTAATTAAATGCTTCTATTGAGAAAGAGACATGTGGTATTGTTTGGTATCATGGATTAACTCCTTCAATGAAGCAAGCAGAAGGAATTACTTTTCATTGCTGTATGTCTACATGCGCTTCAATTTAAGACACATATTTCAATTAAGAATTTTAAATAAACGTAGATAACTGTGGCCTAGACAAAGTCTGACCCAGCCAAAAGCATTCTGTAGCTTGTCACAAGATGGTGATATCATTCACAACACACAAATACATCCCTGCCAAGATTTTTCAAAACACAACAGCTGCAAGTTTTCTTTCAGATGAGAAAGTTATTGAAATAATATCTTAAAGAAATTTATAGCTAGGGGAGCTTTTACCACAAGTGCCTTGATAAATCTTTAAAACAGAGAATGACAAATTATTTTGTTAAACAATATGCTAGTTAAAAGATATAAAAACTGAGATGGTTTTAGCTAAACTATTTTACAAATTTTATTTAAGTACAATATATTTAAACAGAGGGTGCATGCTGGTGAAAATTCAAATCTTATTGCAAAGAAGGGGACTGACATTTCCTTTTGGAGTACAGCAATGAAGATGTTCAAAACTTACTCCTTGATAAAAAAGAATATTACAACTCTATTTTTTTCTCTAGATTTTCCCCTGGTTAACCATTTCTTCTGGATTTTAAAATGCTAATTTCCTCAGCCATTTAGATTTCTTTCTGGGAGCAGCATATACACTTAGGTAAGACAGCCATAGATTAATGGATTTTGAAGAAAATTCATAAGTGAAATTAAGATTTCATCAAAACTCTGAGCAAATATATTTATTCCAGTCATATTTGCTTCAGGCCACGATTTTGATTTAGAGGAGCCTTGACATTTTTCATGGCTGACAGCACAGTCCAAACCAAAATAATGACATACTGTGCAAAGCCTGTTGGTTCCTCCAACAGTAACAAGGAGAGGCTTGTTAGGATGAACATGAGATTGGATAGTTCCTGCTGTCTCCCTGTGTTGGATAAAACTGAGAGGAGTTTGGCAGCAGGGAGACCTCTGTACATGTCAGGGACTATCCTGTGCCAGACACACCTGGTTCTGCAATGGGCACCCTGTGCACCAGAACTGGAATAGTCATGAGTTTGTGGTGCCTGTGCAAAAATCTGTTTAAGAAAAGGCAGTTGCCCCTTGGGAAAAAACCCTCAAGAGATGCAAGGGACAATGCCAGGGCAGGAGGGACACTTGAGCAGGAGCAAGCAGAGACAGGAAGCGCAGCTGGGCAGGCAGAAGAGTAGTGAAAAAGAGAGAAGTCAAGGAAAGGAAGGGAAATAGGAGGCATGCAAGGCTTGGAGGGGGTGTCTGAGCAGGGACAGGAACAAAATTCTGCTTGAACAGCACTTCAGAGAATGCATGGGAGAAGGTGCAACACCCGAAGTGACAGTGGTCAATGGAGGAACCCACACTAGAGCAGTGGATGAGAATGGAGGAGCAGCAAAACAAAAGGAACCAATTGATGGGCAATCAAATTGTTTGGAATCCCCCAGCTGCTTTTTTGCCCATGACAGCATGCCCTTCTTTCTTCCTCAGCATTCAGAACTGTTGTTCTGGGCATCTTAGAGTACATTTCTGTCCTATCTCTCTTTCTGGGTTTCAGATCATAAATTTGTTGAAACTTTTCCCTGACCCTTGATTAAATTGTCCCCTTTCAGCCTGTTTAGTCTGTCCTTGTAAAACAGTTATTCCATCTACTTGCAATTTTCAGCTGCTTTTCATGGGCTTTTTATAAGTTGATTACGTCCTTTTCAGAGGCATCCTTCCCCAAGATGACCAGTCCTGCAGTCAGGATGTGGATACAGCAAGATTTTATACAGTCACAAAATGAAGAACTTGTTCTTGTTTTTCATACCCTTCCTGAATGACGTCTGATGATCCTTTGGCTTTTTTGGCTGTCACTGTCTGTTTGAGTCACTGATTTCAGAGAAGAGCCAGTGATGATTCCAGTGTCCTTTTCTTAAGCTGTAACTGCCAGTCCCAAATTCAGTGTCGTGTCAGGGTTCAGATTGTCTCTGCCTCCACCCCATCCATGTTTCCCCACCCCACTCCTCACAGCATCTTCTTTCACACTTATTTACATGCAAGTTTTTCTGCCATGTTTTTCCCTGCTCACAGAGTTTGGTGACTTGAGCTACTTGCTCGGGCAAGGCATTTGATCGCCTGAAAGAACGTGATAATATCCACAGACTGGGATATCTCTTCAGGTCATTGATCAACATGCAAAAAAAGCCTTCTGCCCACTTAGTTGTGTATGTTCTATCCTGAGAATTGTCCCTTAGTTTGTATACTATGCTTTATGCCTTTGGAAAAGACTAGGGAAGAGAATTCCAGGCCTGTGACTGCTTAATTTCTTTAATAACCTAACCACATAAAGCGAGATCTGTGCAAATTGCACATGTGTTATTGTATCCACTTGTACAACCACAATTTAATGGATTATGCTGTTTAATGAGTACAGCTAAGCTTTGTTTCTGATATTTGTCAAAAGAGGCAGCACATAGACATTAATGAAGAAGCAAAATCCCTGAAGATGTAATATATGCAGATGCATATGCATTCCTAGAAGTATTTTAGACTAATGTGGGATGTAGCTGTTGAAGGATATCCTTAGAGGCTTTCCCCCCCCTCCCATTAGAAGTAATTCATTAAGCAATGATAGCTATAGATGGTGTGGCAAATAAAATTTCCTGTCACACTTGGAACAAGCCTCAGTTATATAAAAACTTTACAATGATATACAGTAATTAATACAGGGAAAGAACATTTAATGGAAGAACCTTTCATAAAACATTTTTCATTTAAACACTTTTGTCGAATCACAGTGAACTGTGGTTTATAGTTCATCATGTCATGTGGGTGTGATATCTGATATGAGCAGCATACAAATATGGTAAGAGGCGAGAAGTTTGGCCATTGAGAGGAAGAGCCATCTCTGTGGCCAGTGTTGCAGAGACCAGTGCCATACTGCCCAGACTCAGAGATCTGGCAGCCAGGCCACAGACATTGCTCTGAGGACAGTGAGGCCTTTTCCCCTGTCCTATTGATGTTTTAGGTGAAGGAATATTCTAGCATCATAGCCAAGCTTGCTCAGTGAATGTATTGTCTGCTGCCTCCTATTTACTAGCATTTCTACATAGGCAGGTAATAACAAATGATGTCTTATCTGATTAGCAACTTGTCACTTTAGAATCAAAATTTTAAAACTGTGAAGGTATTATAACAGGACAGTATTTGACAAATTTGAAATCCCCTCTGTAACTATAAAATAACCACAGGTCCTACTAGTAACAGACCTACACTTGCTTTGGAATTTACAGCTGGGCACTATGTGTGTATTGGATTGCAAGGTGGAAGGATTGTTGTGATAAAGTTGGACTTGTACTTTGCCACAGCCACAAACTAAACAGGTACCAGAATTATTTGATTTTACTTATGATTTGTGTTGAGAGGTACTAACCTGCAGAAGGATTCCTGGTTGATATAGTGTGTAGACACTCCCTTTCAAACTCTTGGCTACATACGGTAGCTACCGAATTTTCTTGTTTTATGCCTTGATATTGGAGTTGGTTGCCTTGCTGCTGTTTCATCTTTCCCTGGTTATTTGCATGTTTGCAGTAGATGCTGCATTGGAACAACAGCTTAAAAGGACAGGAAGCTTTTCCTATTCTTGTGATACTGTGGAACTTACTGCAAAATATAGTGAGTTTATTTGTTAAGGCAAATTGTCCCTCATCTCAGGCTTCCAGATATTTCTAAGTTCTCAGGACACTTTTTGTCAAATTGCAAAGAAATACAGCATGACCATTTGCACAGATTTTCTGCAGTATTTGACTGAAGTACTCTGCTTGTTGATCTGGTAGCTTTCTCATTTGTTGTGAATTTTCCTAGTTCAAGGACTTGTTAGATGTTGATGGCATTGCTCCAGTGTAATCAGTAGTATTATAATGATGGATACCAGCTGGGGAATGGATCTCATGAATTAAACTACTTGTTCTCAGATCTTCAAGGTAACCTACAGGAGAATTCTTAAAGCCAATGTTCTTTTTTTATTATTATTATTTAATTCATTCTGATGGAGAGTTAAATATATGAAAAAAATGAAGAAAAATAAGAAAATATTATTAAAATCTGTTTAGTATAATGAAATCAGAATGCTTTGGGGAAAAAATAGCCAAAATGAATGTGTGCTCTAGATATCTTCCCTCTTTTTTTTTTTTTATCTGATGCTAGTTCTGAGAACTGTGCTGCAAATTCCATGTTTTAGCATCTACAGTCTGTAATTTATGTTGACTTAACCACAAAAAGAAAAATATATTCATGCACGTGATTTTTTAATTCATGAGGAATTTTAAGGTTTATGGTGCAGTCTGAGATTGTTGTTATTTTCCACAATTTATAACAAAATCACGTAAGGGTTGAGTTACACACACAGAAGCCTTTCATGATGTTCCAGATGACTTCAATTGTTGTTTAAAATGTAGACTAATCCTGCTGATGCCTGTCACCTGTAGGAAAAGCCAGGATGATGAATTTTGGGTTCTTTTCCATTTTTTTTGTTCATCCTTATACAATGATGTATATATGAAAATATGGCACTAAGAAAACACACTTAAAAACATATTTATGATCTCAGTGTTTTTCAAAGACTAGATATGTAAATGATTCTGTACAGTCTGGATAAAAATTAACAGTAATTCTGTTCCTCCAAGGAAAATGAGTCTTTGGTATTTCTGAGTGGGTGGTAAGAGTAGGTGACCTAGACCCCACACTGAACCTGTAGAAGAGTTGCCCCTTGATGGAAAGACGTTGAAAGAGGCAGCAAACAGCCCTAATAATTTTGAAGGAAAAAACCTCAGAAAGTTGAGAAGTACATTTAGTACTCTCTAGGAAAGATGTTCTGTTCTCTGTCAATTTTAGTTTTAATACTGTGTAGAATAGCAAGATGTTTGTTCTAGATATTGGCATTAAATTAAAACAAAGCTAAACAAACCCCAAAACAAAACAAAACAAAAAAACAAACCAAAAAAGTTTTGGCTTCCATCTTCTCAATAAATCTAGCAAGGGAGCAAAAGCCAAGTATTGTGTTCAGTTGTTTGTTTCTACACAAATGCTATTCTCTTCCTTAACTTGATTTTGTAATGTACTTAGTTTGAAGGGATTTGAATTTTTTTTTTTTTTTATTAATGTGGATGCTATTATGCTGAGAAAAATCATAAGCTTGTTCAGATGAGCCATGTTGAGAAAAATGGGCTGTTTCTTTGTATTAATCCTGAAGAGGTTTTGATTAAAGGAAATACAAGTCTGAAATTTAGAACCCTCGTTTCCTACATGTCTAGTACTTAGACTTAGTACTCCTCAATACAGGCTCTATACCTCAAATAATGAAACTATGAAAGAGTTATGTGACCCCTGAGCAGTATCTGAAGCTTAAAACTATGGTAAATGAAAATGTATTTGAATGGTGGGACCATTATTTAATTTGGAGGAGTTAATCAAAGAAAGGCTCTACAAACTTGTCAGTAGATGAATGTACTGCAGAAGGAACCAAAATTTGTCAACCCAAACCATAAGTGAGCATCACTTAAAAATTCTCTTCAGAGTGGAACACAGTAACAAAGGAATAATTACTCCACGTGACTCTTCATCTTGTCATGTATTTTCTTGAATATAAAAATTCCCATTAATATATTTTCTCTCTAGCAGTCTTTTTACTTTGTCTGCTGTCTAAGGTGTGTTGGCTTTTTTTGTACTCTGCCTTTATATTCTTCACACGTCTCTGGCATATTCTTCACAGGTGTCTCTTTGGATATTTTGTCTGTGTGTGTGCGTGTGTGTTTTCTTTAAATTACCTTTAAATGTTGTCAGGTCTTCTCTGCTGCAAAATCTAAGTGGGGAACTGCTGACTGAGCAATTTTGGCTGATGGAAGACTTTTCTTGGTTGAGGGAAGATTAGTTTCTGACCTGTGTTCCAGGGCTGTGCTGACATAGATCACATTCTCCTCCTATTGTCTGTTTCCAGAAATACGGAACCTTGTACAGGCTTGGGCTGGGACTGGCTCTCCCACCACTTTTGCATGTCACAAATAATCAAGCTTTATTCCAATGGGCTCCCTGGTAGGAAACGGGGTGTAAACACCAGTGGTGCAAACTGGGGAGCTGGACAGCTAAGTCATCATTAGGCCCTTTCAAGCTTTAGGAAGTAAATGTTCTGCAAGCATTTTATTGACCTCTTAACCTAGATTTAATTTTCTTTATCCCTTACTTTGGCTGAACATGTGACATAATGGCTTATGTGAAGAAAGTACTAGGATGAAATCCAAGTTGGGCTGAAACTAAAACAAGTCAGTGATTAGCTGTACTTACATTCCCATATGGCTCTGTGTTGTTTGCCCTGTTTGTGAGCTGAACTGATAGACAGAAATCATTGAGTCATGGAGGGGAAGACAACTTGCAAAATGATAAACTCAGATGGTACTTATAAAGATGTGAGCAGAAGACAATGAAAACATCCATTAACTAGGAAATGATAAGTTCAAAGACAATGGAAACAACACTTAATCTCTTGGGGCTGTTTTTTCCTCCTCAATAAAAGAAAAAAAACCCCTCCTATATTCCATGAAAACTGGGGTTTACATGAATCACTGACTTCTGGAAACTATTTTCTTAGTCAAAATTCACCAGTCAAGTCCATCATTCAGGAGTAATCATATCCTGTATGTTGAAAACATTTTTATGAATATATTTTTTTGTAGTCAGTGCTGAGGGAATTACATTGCTCAATGATTGAGAAATACCAAGATTAGGCAAGTTCTTGCCCATTTATACTAGATAAGTGTTAAATATCTATAACATATCCGAACCCTCTTGACAGTCAGTGAATAACATATTGCTTTACATAAAAACAGCTAAGAAATTTGGCAAACACATCATAAGCTTGATGGTTCTTATCTGAAAAGAAATGAGCTGTAGATGTCTCTCAGAGCAATGCGTGCAGTGCGTTTCTGATATTAACGGTTCGGGGGATTTTTTGCATTTTCCTTATCAGTTTCCTGATCAGTGGGTTTGGAGTTTGTGATGCTTTTTGTTTATTAATTTCATAAAAGCCCCTTGTGCTTCACGTGTGGTTCCAAAACACTGCTGCATGCAGTCCAGCTCCATGAGGCAATACAGCAGCCAGCTTAGAACATGAGAGCAAATTCTGACTTTAAAAAGGGAAAATTCTGCTATTAAGCCTTGCTCATTTCAGGCAACTTGACTAACATGCTTGAAGCGACATTTCCTTTTAATTTGAAGTATACATAGAAGATTGTTTCATGTAATTGAAAATGATAGTTCCCCATGCTAGCTTTTATAAATATATTTCCCTTTCAAATTTAATACTTCATTGTGATGAGGCAGAATATACATTACCCTTGCCTGATTTGGGGAATTTCTTAAATCATAAAGATCATTTTGGATTCCTTTGTTACCTCAGTAGAGGGAAGTATCTTTCACGTTTATTTGTTAAATTAAGATGGACTAAAGGAAACAGAAAAGCATAAATCCCTTACTTTTCATGCTGCATATGATGTAATTGGTTTAGCCTACCATGGTCTGAGTACATGTTATTTTTGTCTGTGAAAATGTTTGCTTCAAGAAGGTGCCACTGAAGTGAAGTCCAGGGACTCTGAACTGGAATACAAATACTATTGGAGTTTCTGTTGTGGTTTGTTTTCACTCACTCAAAAGACAAAATGACCTTGAAATCATAGCTGAAAGGACTCCTCATCTTCCTTATGTTATAGGGTTAGATCTAAAGGTGGTAATCAAGGAGTTTGTGCCCACGGGTGTAGTGAAACTGTGTGAATAGTGAAGAGAACTAAGATGAATAAATGACTAAATAAGTCAGGCAATGGTGGCCGGTTCAGTTATGTGTTCTATGATGAAGACATAACTGTCTCCAAACTTTGAAATAGGACTTGTGTAAGATACTGTGTCAAGACTTTCACAGTAGTCAGCCTGGCTTAATACAGATGGTATTTTCTTTTTTACTAGGTGCCTAAAGGATTGTTGCCTTGCTAATGACTATTTCGCATTCTGTATCATTCTCATCTTTCTATACCTGTGTCTAGAAAACCAGAATATTAATAATTGACATGAGCAAGCAAATATGACTTGTATTGCAGGACAAAGGATTTCTATTTTTTTGTCTGTCAGATTTAAGTAATGCCTTCTGTGGCTGGGAAAGCCTCCTTTCATTCAAACAGTCTGTGGCACTTGATGTTTATTTGATGTCTATTTTGAACCTTTGCAGCAGAGAGGTTTTATGGGAGGCAGTAGAATTAACATTAAGTATGTGCTTGGGTGTGTGGAACTTTGCAAATGGAGAAGGGCTGAAAATGATACCAGCACAGGAAGGCTTGTGGGATAGGGGGGATGGTGGAATTGGTGACAGCTACAGCAAAACAGGAGGGAGGGAGTTGGGAGAAGAGAAGAGGAGCCGGGTCTGACATGTTGATTTTCACTTGGCAAAAGGACATCTGGAGAAGATTCTGTAGAAGCAGTTTGAATTACAAGTGTGAACAAAAGGGAAGTGAGTGAGAAGGAAAGAGATCTGGGAATCGTTGACACAGAGACTGTAATTCAAGTTCTCAAGAATAGCAAAGGTTGCCCAAGGACAGCCTAGTTATGCTGTGTGCATAGTACAGAGCCTATTCCTTCTTAAACATACAAATCTTCTCACTTGGAGACTAATGTTTTGAAAAATGAAATAAGAATAATCTTGAAATGTGGCTACCTATTATTAAAACTTCAATTTATAATTCTTATTTCTAGTAAAAGTATGAATAATTGCAGACATTCATAATTTGAAAATATATTTTCATTGGACTGTAACATGTCTTCAGAATTACAAAGGAAAACAATCAAGGTTAATTCATTATGCAAAATTTTTCTGAACACACATTGAGCAACATGGTAAAATATTTCTGGTTTTTGCAAGTAAGCATCAAAACAATTCCTTTGAAAGATACTTGGTTTTATACACTGCATTTCCTTAAAAGAAAGGCCAAAAACCACTCAATAATTCCCCATGTAGAAGATACTTTTTAAATATGGAGAATTTTTGTTACCCTGAGTGTTTGAGAAATGCATCTAATTCTGAGTTTCACACGCCTAGAAGTTACTGTTCACACCCAGTGATAAAGGCCATGCAAAATACTGACATAACTGGGTGTACTGTAGTTCATGTCCTGCTGACGTGTCTGCCTTTTGGAGTCAGAAAACATCAGCTGTTCAGAACACTGCAGTTAATAATAAATGGAGAAAAATATCAAGGGAGTTAGTTTCTTCAGACATTCAGGCTGTGATAAGAGTCAGGTTATCTGCTTTTCATTAGAGCTTAGTTTGTCTCTTTTCCACAGAATTAAAAAAAAAAAAAGAAGTCCTACAGCCTTTGTTTCTTGCATAATTTTCTTTTACTGATAGACAGGCTGTCATTTTTTCCCCTTCTGTCTAGTCCAAGCTGCTTTTTAAAAGTTATTTTGTCTTCCACAATTCATATACTTTATCTGTCTTCTGTTTCTTTACGAAAAGTACACAATCTGGCATCCATAACATACCTCACCTGGAGCATGGTTAATTTTCAGTAAACACAGACCTTGCTTTAGAAATATAATGACTTTCTTAGTCTATGACTGTTGTTGGTGTTTGATTTACAATTTCAATTTTTTTTTTCTTATGATGTACCTCCCTGTGTCGAAGAACAGATTAATCAGGAAAATGAACACTCTATTTTTAATATTCAAAATATGCAGTCTTAAGAAATCAGTTGTGGAATTGATTCAGTTTCTCTTCTGATTTAATACCCCTCTTTATGCTGAAATCAGTGCAATTTCATGGAGACATAATATCTCAGTGTTGGATTTCAGAAAAGGACCTAAAGTATATTTACAGAATCATCATGTGGTTGTCATCCTTTGGCATAAATGTGAGTGGATATTCAGAGACCTCTGTTAGTATTCAAACCTCCATAGCTCTGTTATGGGTTGTTACCTGAAGGTCTTTGTTATTCTGAGAAGTGATCTCAAGCTGCAACATGTGAATCAGATAAAAAAAATCCCAAAATTTTGGCATTCAAATTCAGACCTGCATCCCAACTTCCCCCAACTGCTGAAGGTCAACTTTTGTCTCTTGTCAGTTCAACTTTAGTGTCTCCTTTCTGAGTCTGGCAGCGGAATGGAAAGGAACATTGGCTCAGAACCGGAGGCTTATAAATAGAATCCACTCTGTTTATTTATATCCCTTCATAAAAGGTAGTTGGTGGCTTCGTTAAACAGCTGCTTGCACACCCCATAAAATGGACTAACTCTCTTCTTTGGTGTCCTGATTAAATTGAGTACCTAAACTCTGAAGTGAGATTTATCTGAGTAAAAGAAAACTTAATACCTGGACTTTAGAAGAGCCCTATGAAAACAAACTCTACAGAATTACACTGTTGCTCGTAAATGACAAAGGATGTGATTACAATGTAAAAAGCACACAAGAGAGCAACCTACTTTGTTCTTTAATATTTTTTTTCTGAATAATTGGGAAGGATATATAGCACTCAATGAACCCTTAAATAGAAATCCTGGTGACTCAGAAGCTTCTTGGATATTAGTGTGTACACAGTTACCTTCAATTGTTGTTTCAGAGATTTTCTTGCTGATAGTTGACACGTAGAGCCCTGTAGTCCCCACCCAGGTGGTAGATGTCTGTATCCACTGAAGTTTCTGGATAATCTGCCCTCTTCTCTTCATTGCAGTTTAGTGGCTCCTTTTGGCTAGAGTGTTTGTATTTATGTTCCTAGTGTTTACAGAGAGTGTGGTGCTGTAGTATTGAAAACTTTATTCCAACAATTAATAGGCAGTAATGATTGTACCAAGACTCAATGATGAAGCAGCAAACAAATGTGTTCTAATACCACCCAGTTCTTTTCCCAGACAGCTCTGACCATCCTTTACCACTTAGACTGCACAGGCGCCACTCTATCTGGTTTGGTCTTACCCGGTATCTCAGCAGACAACAGGCAGCAACCATCACCTTCTCTGTAAAGTGCACTTTATTATTGTTGGTTTGGCAGCTGCTGTTTCTGGCAGCAAAATGGTCTCACTTCTGTCTCATAAACCTGAGAGAGTGGCATAACACCATGGACAAATCCACTGACAATGGCAGTCTGTCTATGATCCTTTGTTCCTTTGTAGTTTGGATCTGTTTTGAATTTACCACTGAGATGGGTCAAATCTGGACCAGAATAACCCTGTTTGATTGCTTCTCTATGAAGAAGAGACAAATGCTGAAATGCCATACAATTTTGTTCCTAATATCGTTCAGTTTTCACATTTTTTATTTTTTTCTTATCTAATGATTTTCTTGACATTTCTTTGAAGTAGAGCATGTTTTAGGATTTGTGTAATTTACTAGCAGATAAGAAGCTTGGCAACAAAAATTCATATGGAATTTCCGTTCAGATTCCTTTTACACATCAGAATGTCATACACTATGGTAGGACACAAACAAAGCAGTGCTACTGTGTGTGAAGTAACTGATATTAATCTGATTTTTTTTTTTCCAATTGACTCCTTAGTTGCACAGTATGGTACAAAATAGCTCCTCCATTTCATCCTAAGGTTTTGTTCCTGCTGGGATAAACGTGTTCCTTTTCTGGCCCAAGTATTAGTCATTAGATTAGAACAGAATCTGTGTTAGACAGGAGAAAAAGGAAAACCTGCAATTGAATTAGTCCCAGAGCTCTCCTTATGAGAGCAAAAAGGCAAAATTTCACTCCATTGCTCATGGCATGAGAAGGAGATAATTCTTGTCTGCAGATGTTTTTTCAGTATTTGGGGCCACACCTGGTGCAGGAGTTCCACTATGTATGGCTATTAAGTTCTAGCCAAGAGGGGGAAAACTCCACCCAGTTGGCTGGAGGAAGGAAACAGCCTGCTTTGGAGAAATGGGGAGAGGCTGTAACCATGTTCCACAGGTGCCTTAGCATGGCTGATGGGCTTGGAGCGGGATGTGCTATCCCTATAGAAGAGTATGGGGAGCTCATGGCTCTTCCCAGCACAGGAATAGAAATGTAAGGAGTCTCTCAGCAGAGTCCTTTAGCTTGTGTTTATTGTGATGTGAGAAATTAGGGAGGAGAGAAAAATAGCTGTGTTATTGATATATTTTAGTTTTAACTATGTGGGAGCAATACTTGTCATTAAATATAACCATGAACTTGCAAAAATATCTTCATTTCGTAGTTGTTTTTCAGTTCGACATTATTCACATTTTAATAATGAACCAGTAGATTGTGAATGTCATTTTAAAGGCAGTTTATGCTTGGCTGCTGTTGAGGGAATTCCTGTGGAACTAGTAGATCTCAAGGAGCTGTGAATTTAGGCTAAAGTGACTGAAAATCATGACTATGACCTCTATTCCCAGTCGTTACTGTGTGGCCTTGTATGAGACTTAACCTCTGCATCTCAGCCCCAAATTCTTTATGATGAGCATAAAAATTAGATTTCCTCTGGGCTATTCTGGGTACGAGAGCACATCCTGACACTGGAATGCAAAAGGACTGCTAAAATGCCAAATGAGTTTATTGATAAATGTGCCAAGTATGCCAGTGAAGTTGTGATTTTAAAAAACTCCCCAACATTAATAATGAAACTGAGCTCACATGTTAAGTCCCTGCAGCACATAACCACCGAGCCGTCCTTTTGGTGCTGAGCATGGCTGGGCTATATAAACCCCATAGAACAGCTTTGGAGAAGTGTTGCTGGGGATCCGTACAGATTATTGATCAGTTGAAAGTCTACTATTCCATCTTGATTATCTGTTGTTGTTTCTAGAAGACCATTTCTGTATAAATTTAAGGCAGTGACTTGTTTCATTAGGCTGAGCATATCAGGTTGGAAGGGGTAGCACCGCAGGGCTGTGTGTCCTTCAGCCCTCCGTGTCCCTCAGGGCCACTCATAAGCTGCCCTGTGGATAAAATGGGATAAATGTGGACAATATGTGATAAAATGCTGTGCAACATTGAAATTCCCCCTTAGGTTGCTCTGTGCCAAGCACTGAGCCTGGGACAACTGAGGAAAACCAGTTTGCTTTATTGCTCCTGGATCTGGATTGCAGGTTAAGTCACGGTATACTTAAATCCCATTCGGCATACACATACTCTCTGTTGCTTATTGTGGGCACAGTAGGTTTTGGGCACCACAACATCAGTCTCTGCAGTTTGAAAAGGCAAATATTAAGATTGGGAGTGTACAATATTATTCTGGAGCAGTGTAAGTTTAAAAAGAAGAAAAGATACTTGTATTTGAAACAGTTATTTGAGAGGTAAAACACATTCAGCTAAACTTGCAGGCTAAATTCAGTGTGTTCAGAACTGGTATATCTGGCTGAATGTGATTAAAGGAGGAAATCTAGTTTTGACCAGAGATTTTGTTTCTCTCAGCAGACATTTAAAACAGGAAGATGTGTAGAAATAGATGCAAAATGTCTGTGCTGTAGCCTGACAAGTGGCAATACCATATGTAATCTATTATAAGATGACTGGCATGTTGAGAAATGATTCAAGCTGGCTAATTTACAGAGCTCTAATTCTGCAGCAATGTCCTGGAGAATACCAACAGCAACAGCGAGTCCCATGTTAAAAACCACCACGGACCTGTGCGCATGTGTGTGCATATTTAATTGTCAGATTACAACAGCAATAATGCCTGAGATTCGAGACATTTCCTGGGTCTTAGAGATCAGCTGGGGTCAGCTGAAGCTCAGCCAGGTGCAGTCAGCTCTCACCAGACAGTCATTAATCCCCAGGCAGTGCCTTGCCCTTCAATCACTATTCCTTATCTGAAAGCTCTCTTGCCAAGGTTTCAACTTGCCTTAGGATCTTGTTAATAATTACTTTTCCATGGGAAATAATGGCTTGCAATAAAATATAGTATTTGCCCCCTCTGTTTTTAGCACTTAACGAGCTGCCAGTTACATATGATTTGTGAAGCTGGGGGTTGTGTTAACTCCAAAGGGCTTAGCCCCACACTGGGGTGTTCAGTAATATTTTCACATCCTTGGACAGTAAGCTTGCAAGAGTTCAGCTGATTTTCATAGTGGATGTCTTATATCTGTCCAAAGTTTGCTCTACCCACATTTACAGCATCTTGATGCAAGAGCTGTTATCTGTTACACTGAATGTGTTTGGAGGAACAGGATTTTTGGGTGCCTTTCTTCATGTTCACATATTGAGCTTTACTGTGGAATACAGCGAGTGGGTTAATGGGAAAAAGCACAGGAAATGTTAGAGGAAGGTGCATCCGGGGAGTGTGTTTGCCCATCCCTTTTAGGAAGTGACAATCTAGTTCTCTGTCATGTCAGTCAGCTTAAATCCACTTGATGCAACCAGTTTCCTCCAATTCATGGTTGTGTAAGTAGAGCACTGATAGGCATTTCTTTTCCAAGTTTCAAAGTCCCCTTCTAGGAAAAAAAAAAAAAGGCTATAATTCCACCATTTCCTGCAATTGTTCTACCTTAAGCTGAAGAAGATATGTTCATAGCTGGGAAAAGGCAGGATCCTGGAACTCTTAATTGTCTTTGTTACCTGACTTGTTGCCAGAGCAAGGGGCAATATGATAAGCTGTGACATCTTCATTGATAATGGAATTTTACAGCAGCGTAGGATACTGGACAGCCAGCTGAGCAACAAGACTTGGAATATATCTCCCCATTCATAGAAGTGGAGAAAGCAAAGTCTTACTGCCAATGTTCTGCAAACCCACTCTGTCACTTTTACTTTGACAGGCACACGGGAAGATTAAAATTTGTCAAGATTGGTATCTGATGTCCAGTCATGCCTTAACACAGTTCTGCTTAGCAAAAAAACAAACCCCACCAAACAAAAAAACCCAACAAATCAAAAGATTTACAGTCAGAAGCAGGTCAGAAAAAATAAAAAGAAAAAAGAAAAGAAAAATACCCCCTCCTGACTGTGTAGACAGGGAAAAATCAAGCCTTTCTTTGAGTTCTACAGGTGACAGGCCTTTCCAAGCTAGACATCTAAAATATCTCAAGCCTTTCTGGGGAAATGCTCAAAACTTCTAATTTTTTTTTTTTCAAAATTTAAATCAGTGCAGAGTCTACATAATAAAATAACACAAAATTCTTTACAAAGGGTTGTTATTTCTTACCAGCTCCTTAGCAGAGACCAAGTACAAACATTTTCATGTGGTTGGATGTCAGTGCCTTTGGAAGTGTTTTGAATCACAAAATGATGACCGATTTACCTTTCAGCAAGTGACCCCGTGGGAAGTTAGCAGAGAACAGCTCTTAGGCTTAAGATTGACATTCCAGCTTGTTTTGCACTTCTCTGGCTGGGCAAGCCCTTCTATGAGATTGTTTTGATGTGCTGGAATCAAGGTACGGATCTTGTTAGATTTTGCAAACTGTCAAGTCCACGAAGTTGTTGTTGTTGTTATTCTGTCCAGCGTCTCTGAAATACAGTCAAACCAGTGCTAATGTGCAGTGGCAGCACTCCAGGTTTCCACTTTCACAGCCCAGTTGAAGTTAGGGAGGGTAGTGAAATATTGCATGGAGACAAAGCTGCCAGGTCAAAAATTATTAAAATAATTCTAGGTGGTGCTAAGAATTTAGGTATCCTTAAACAGAAATTGTTGTTATATTCCATCTAATTTGTTTATTTTACAGAGTTTGTGTTGATTTGGTTTTTTATTTTTTTTTCCCCCTTTATGAAGCTTAGAGGTAAAGAAAAAGAATTTCTTTGAAGGTTTATGGCATTTTTCTCACTCAAAGTTCCTTTGAAAAACAGGTTGTGTGCTTCATCTAATCAACTTTTTAAATGAATGTCTGGCTAGTGTTTTAAAAGATATTTGTTTTATAGTTGAAAACTGTAGTTTATCTGCAGAATAATAGTTTGGCACTTTGAGAAATATGAAAGGAAAATGCTCTCTGCCCTGATCTAGATGAGCCAGTAGGGAGCAGTGTCTTTCTTGGCATTAATTTCATATTCTCAGTGTTTTGCAGGCTGCACCTTAGCTCAGTCTTTGTCGAATTGTGATCACTTTGAAGCAGATGCGCCCACAAACAAATTGCCATTATGAGCAGCAGATTCCATACTGGTACATCAGCAGAAGCAGCTGGTCATTCAAGACAGAACAATTTCTTTGAAAATTACTTTTTATTAGGAAGTCGGCTACTACCTAGCTCCGTGGAGGAACTGATGATTTAGTTCGTTATGAAGTATGATCTAATGGAATCCCTTGAATAAAACAGTTGCTCATAGGTGTAAATGCCTGCAGGAATGAAGCATAAATGAAAAGGTGCTGCTGGTAGTAATTGCTGTGAAATCTGAAGCAGTTTCTCTATTTATAGGTTTAATCCCAATTAAAATAGGACAGTGAGGAGAAGAAATTAATTTAGGAGCAGAATTTTTCAGCAAAATAAGTTCATATTTTGACTTGAGTATATTTGTTTTCTTTTTTTTCTGAAGGGGTTCATTCCTTCAGCGATGTTAATAGAATGAAAATTTGTTTGGTTTTTTTTCTCCCCAAAATATTAAATCAACTTATTACTTTAATATATAGCAATACCATAAAAGTATTAAAGTTGGTAATAGTTCGAGAAACCTAAAAATCCTCACTCCCATTTTACTTCTCTTTTTCTTTGACCTCACTTTTGTATCTGTTGCATTATCTTTTTCAATGCTATGTAACCTTAACTATTTTATTTTGACAATTTTGAAGATGTATGATAATGTAGCAAGTCAGTGAGAGAGTATTTAATTTTGCTTGGAAAAGAAGTGCATGATAAAACCAGATGAGGAAAATGCAGTAACTGAAGAACCTTTAATTCAGTTTTGCATGAAAATAGCTATTTTTCTGCATTAAAACAGCTGTTCTTGAAGTGTGTGAAGCTTAGGGTTCAAACTTAGATTGCATGTATTATTTAATTTGTATACCAGCCCATGCTGATGAGCATGCGAGGGATTCCCCTCTCCCCTCTGTAGACTGTGGTACTTCTTTTACAGAATCACAGAATATGCTGAGTTGGAAGGGACCCACAAGGATCACCAGGTCCAACCCTTAGCCCTGCACAGGACCATCCCCAAGAGTCACACCATGTGCCCCAGAGTATCATCCAAATGTTTCTTGAGCTCTGTCAGTCTTAATGCTGTGACCACTGCCCTGGGGAGCCTGTTCAGTGCCCAGCCACCCTCTGGGGGAAGAACCTCTTTCCAATATCCAAACTAAACCTTCCCTGACACAACTCCAGGACGTTCCCTCGGGTCCTCTCACTGGTCACCCCAGAGAAGAGATCAGTGCCTGCCCCTCCTCTCCCCCTCACGAGGAAGTTGTAGCTGCCAATGAGGTCTCCTGGTACTCCTGCACCCATTTGTCTCTCTCTGCCTATTTATTCTTCTTTTTGTTTCTTTCAATTACTTTTCTTTGTCGATCACTCTCCTATATTTGTCTTGGACTGCTCTTTCCTTGTTTATTTTCACTCTCATCTCTTTTTGTATTTCTGTTTTTCTAAGCCAGTATTTTTCTTTTTTTCCTGGTCATTTCCCCTCCACCTTTCCAATCAATGCTAAATGTCCTATTCCCTTATGTTTATGACAACTTTCAAATCCTATGTTTGATCACTTCTTTCTGTGAAGAAGTCACAGTAGGGAGCAAGGGCAATTCTTTCACCTTTCTAAAAACTACAGATGACTATCCTGAGGATGGAAGTTTTGCTTGGCTTCTTTATTCAAGGTGGTGACGACCAGCAGAAGTGGGAAAAGAGATGCTAATGGCAAGATCTGAGAATTCGTGGGGCAGGGATTTTCTAGTGTTATTTTAATTTTGGTTTTGTGCTCCCGCCTCTACCTTTTCCTGCCTTACAACAAACATTGCTGCTGTACTGAAAGGATCCCCCTGCCTGGGAAGCAGCAGACACTGAGGAGCCGAGCAGACATCAGCACTGTGTCAGGCCAAACTAAGTCCTGATAAGATATTCTCCTGAATATCCACTTGATCATCTGCAATGCAGAACAACTGGTACGTGGGTCAACCCAGCTCCCTGATTCCAGAATAAACACTGGAGGAAGACCTTGGTGAACTCTTCCAGATGAATTTAATTGGTTCCCAGAAAGGTGGGGAGAGTTATGACACTGCAGTTCCTGCACCTGGACACTTTTTCTGAGAGAACTTTTGATTTCACTGCCATAAAAGCAGAAGGACCATGATGTCAAGGCACTAGAGCAGCATTGAGAAATTATTTGCCTGAGTTTGGATCTTCTTGGTGTTGTGTGTGTAGCTTTAATTTATTTAATAGCATCTTAAGAAAACAATACCTTGAGGTTCCTAAAACTGCTGTAGACCTGGTCTTAAGCCAAAGCTTTAATTACCTTCCTGTCTTTTGATTGTTGACTCTGCCTTGTCATAACAAAACAGATCCTCTCTTTTGGATTCGATAGTGCTGGTTAGATCATGACCTTGCTGCTGAAATACTTTTTCTTCTACCTCCTTAATCCTTAGAAATATAAATTAATAAAGGCAGCACCTTTTTCACATTAATCAGTCCTCAGATGTCAAAATACAGAACAAACTTTTCATGTGAAAAATGTCCAAACTTATTATTCTGTGTTTTCATTCAAATAAAAGCCACGGCTTTGTGCTCTGTTTGCAAGGATGCAGTATCTTCCACGGACTGTCAGCAGAGTTAAATCTTGAAATATTTAGGCATTGTGATGTTTTGTTTTTGCAATTTGGTATTTTAACATTCTGGCTGATAATTTTCTTGCTACCAAAAAACTGATCTTTCCCATCTGCCCTAAAAGATACTCCCCTAAATTGTCACCACTCTTGGCAATGGTGTTGCATGTACCTGATGTTAACTTGAATGGGAGTTCCACATTTAGCTCCAGTGGCTTAACTACAGATTAAACTCATCTCAAAGCTGCTTCCCAGTTGCTTGGGGTAAAGGTGGATATCTAGTATATTAATTGGGAATCTAGAGCTTACTTGATAATATGGTTGGTAATTTGGATAATGAAAATATTAGAGAAACTTGAATGCCTCTGTGTGGAGGCAATTAACTTCATTAAGAGGTTATTATCTAGGTAAGATATGGCAGAAGAAGCAGCTTGCAAAAGAATAATGGTGATGATGGGTGAGCTGAGAGAGCTGTTGAGACAGAAAACAGTAGAGGACTTGAACAAGTAAATGTGTGTGGGACAAATGGGTGCGTTTTTCACTTGCCAAAGTAGTGGTGGGTCTCTGCAACCACAGAGGAATACTGGTGTGGAGTGATAAAAGGAGAGGAATCAGAGAAGTGTATGGGAAAGGGATCACTGGAGTGAGAAGGGTGTAAAGCTCCAGCATGAACAACAAATCTCATACATTGCTCCACAGAGTCGGTAGCCTGAAACCTTCATACTTGTGAATATGCAGCCAGCCCATAACATCCAGCAATCTTTCTGTTATAATGCATAAAATTATACCCCAGTGTCTTTTCTCCATTCCCTGGATAAACAGGATCAATTTTGTTCATAATGTAAATGAAAACAGGCCCCGGTAAGTTCCTGTAGCTGCCTCTGCTTGTCTTAAGCCTGATTTTTGCTCACAGATTATATGCTGAGACCTTCAAAATTGTCAGTAAAACTCTTGTAGAGAAAAATTAACAGAAACATCTTACAATAGCAGGAAGGAATTATAAGATTCCTATTAGCAAACACAGATATATTATTATTTTTATTGCCTTGAAAGACAATATAAACAGAAGTAAGTGCCAGATGTCCACCTAAAAGAACTGAATTTTTAAAATAAAAATGCCGCTATTTTCTGAAAGATTTATTCACTCTTCCTTGTGTTGTCTGAAATTGCATTTAAATGTAACAAAAGGCAATACTTCCAAATGTAAAGGAAATGAAGCTAATTTGTGACATCTAAACAGCTGTCAGGCTTTCTAGAGTATAATACCAGTCCCTTAAACAGAAAACAAAAATCAAAGTCCCTAAAAAATTGTAAAATTAAAGCCTGTTTTTAGGGTGTGCTATAGGTTGTGAACAACAGATGAAGCATAACAGATGAACATATTTTGATTTTAAGTCCTTTAAGTGAAAAGTTGATATTCCCAATGTAATTAAAGGAAAAATGTAATAAAAAACTATTGTAGGTCAGACAATTGTTGATAGAAAAGAGAAATATGTCTCGGGTCATTTAAGTCACTGACAAGGAGTTGGTACTTTTTGATGGTTCCCTACCATTAGGAGCAAATGTAACTTTTGTTATGGTGCTGTGTTTGTTTTCTGTAGTAAAGAGCTGTTTACAAAAGGCCTGAAAAATGGTTGAAGGGATCTATTGCCTGGTAAATTAAATATCTGACATACAAAACCTTGCAGATAAGTACTTGCTTGTATTACGAAATCAAAAGATTTCTGTATCTAGACTAGTTGAGTTATTTGCTTATGTAAGTGAAACCCCTGAGCTAATATCATAGCAAAACTTATTTTTAAAAATGTCTTTACTCAGAAGCAGAAAAGGTTTTTGCCCTGTCAGCCAGGTGTCTGCACAGCCAGTGTGAATTCAATTGACCACTTGTCAGTCTCTTAAAAAAGCCTCAGCTCAGGAAACTCAGGCTTGAACATCTTGTTTCTGTAAATAAGAGTTTTTGAATTTTCCTGGTGTAAAACATCTGGGATGTATATTCTGTCAGCAAAAATGTTCTGCTTCTGTCATCAGAGAAATTAGTCCTCCACAATTATTAGAGAAATCCCTTCCTCCATGAGCTGCATTTTGCTCTAGTGGATTTTAGGGTTTCCCATCCTTTATGTTTCTACTCAGGTTTTTAGGTCATATATTTTTGTATCTTCAAACCATGTGATAGCATTACTAATTTTTAAATGAACAAATTTAAACTTGACAAATCTATTTAAGTGCTCATTTTTATGGTGTCTGCTATTTTTTAGCTTACAAAGAGAGACCAAAAAAGCTTAACCTAGAGAAAATATGCAGAGGTTTCTCTTTCCCTCTTATTCTACATCTCTCTCCCCCTTCATGTAGCTGTTGAGAGTAGTATTATCCAAACTGAACTACATGTTGGTAATGGTCAAATAAATGTATTAGCCATTCATAAGCATTGGCTCTAAATTAGAGGGTTTCTAACCATCGTCTAAATACTGGAGAGAAAGTCTCCCAATTTGCCTTTAAGATGGACCATGAATACTTGGTGAACATGAATATATTCAGGATTGTTTACATGAGACAAGACTCAGTGACCTGATGAATTTCTGTTTAATCCCTGTCTTGCTTAATGAAGAGCTTTAACTTTGATCTTCCATGCTGCTTATCAATAATATTAGATTAATGATTGCACGTGAATAGATGGTGTCAATTTAGCTCAATGGTGTATTTTGATGCATGGTCAGCCGCTGGAAATTATCTTTTTTCACCTTTGTTTTCAGTCCCTATTTCTGCTCATCATTTTCCACATTTGTATAGGATAGAAACTGAATTTGGATGTGGCGTGAATCTGAGAGTCCAAAAACAGCTTCTGAGAAACCTAATTAAAGAATCAGAAAATTGTTGTTTGGTATCATTGCAAGTTCAAAGCCTGGTTAAATGAAATTTGAAGAATTTCAGCCTCCAGTAATGAATTTGTTATGGATAGAAGAGACCAAGTCAGGAACAGTGTGACAATGCTCAAAGGGACATACGAAAAACATCATCAAAGTATTAACTAATGTAATGCTAATTAGAACACTGAAGTATTCATGAGGCATCTACTCACATGTCTTGCACTTTGAAGTTGTTTGTAATAGAGTGAAAGATCATGCTGGAGGGCTGGCTTTCATACAAAGGCAGTCTTGATCAGATTTGATAATATTTGAAAATATTGCAAACAGAGCATTTCTTTGCATTGAATATAATTTCTTTGACTAACTACCAGATGTTTTTTGAGGTTGGGAGAAACTGGAGTGTTTGCAAACAAATACACACAGGGCAAGTCCAAAGACCAAGATGTCAATAAGAAAATTTCTACTGACTTAACTGAGCATTAGGCCAGGCCAGTGGACTCCCCCAGCACACAGTATGACTGGGACTCTGCGTTTGTCTGTCCAAGCAGTGTGTTTGGAATGCTGCCAGCAGAGCTTGGCTCTGCTCTGACATTAATTTATTTCAGCTTGTTAAGCCACTGCTATATGATTTAAATAAATGTTATTTTAATGGGTGCTGATACAAAGAGATGTACTTCATGACATGTAGTTCAATTTCTGAGCCTGGCTGCTTAAATACCTCAGTTCTGCCAGCAGAAATAAGTTCTCGTTAACAAAAAACCCCACGGATAGCTTGTAAACATCTGAAAAGCCTAGGAGTGTGTGTTGGGGAAAAATAATTTCAGTTTAGAGTTTGAACTCTTTGCTGAGTGAATTTCACATAACTTTCATATAGAAACCATTTGGGAAAGTTTATTCATGTAATCCTTAATGCATTTCTTGTTAGCTTAGTCTTCTAGCCTGCTAAGGTGACTCCCCTTTGCTGGATCTACCTCTGCTTCCAGCTTGATGTCATCCCCAGACTTGGTGAATGTATTTTTAATTCCATCATTCCACTCATTTATAACAATATTGAACACTGTGTGCATTTACTTCAGCTATCTAGCCAAGGGATGGCAATTTTTGAAGCGTAAAAAAACGCACCCACTCTGTAGAGATTTACAGCATTTATAGAATCAAAAATAGCTGTAAGATTTAAACATAAGTGCACATAGGTGTATGTGCCACTCAGCTGGCAGCTGCTTCCTGTAACTTACATAAGATTCATACTTTTCAGAACTTTTGGAATCTCTAGAGATCTGTAATAGAAGCCTAAATTGTGCTTTAAAGCACTGTGTGTCTGTCAGTATATTTTCTTTACACACATTTCTTTGATTCAATAATTTCTCAAGTATAATTTTTTTTATCATGCTAATTTTTTTGTGTCCATATTGTCTAATTTGAAATGTGTCATTTGGAACAAAATGAACACAAATAATATTGCTAGAGACATAGATTTAGATGCAAGTGGTCATTAGCGTGTCAGAAAAAGAAGCTGCTGATTAATTTGCATGCTTCATGGCACGATATGCTTGGTATCTCAGTTCCTATTAGTACTTTTCAGCTTTCAATGGATCAGCTTGTTCAGTTTTGAATTGTATGTCATGTTGAAAAGTGGTGTTATCTTGTAATGCTCTTATAGGACATTTCAGGAGTCTTATGAAAATAAAATAATATTGTAATGACCTGATGTTCAAGATGGGCCTGTATCAAATTTTTTTATCTAATTTTGAGACAAAAAAAGAAGTGGGATTAGAGGACTTGAAATGTCTGGATTTTAGGTTCATGGCCTTGGCTGTCATAAGTGGAGAGAAGCCTCTCTGGAATAGAGAAGTTTTCAATTGCAAATTACAAACAAACTTTAAAGTTAAAAAAGGAAAAGGAAAATAGCTCCTAAGTAACATGCCCACAGGCCTTTTTTTTTATAAGATTATTAAAGTCTTGGTTATGAGAATTATGTACCAGCTGGCATCTGTTTCTCCTCTTTCTTCTCTTTCTCAAGTTTTCTTATTTGTTTATTCCCCATTCCAGGTGAAATCTCTATGGCAATAACTGTTCATTCTCTCCCCATTTAAGTCACCAGGAAATCTCAGCTTGGCTTTGGGATGGGACTTTGTTCTCCTTGTGTGGCAGCCGAGCACTGATGATTCCTGGGATATGTTTCAAATGACAAAAGCACTTGCTCTTTGATCTTTAGTTTCAAGTACTGATGGGAAAGCTGTAATTGTTAGCTGTTTTTTCTCAGTATAAACCCATTAAAAGTAAGAATTAATAAGCACAAGGGTAGAACTGCTAATGCAGAGCATCGTTTTGTGACACTGGACAAACATCCTGCATGTATCTTAGGAAGAATTTTTTTCACTTTTCTGTTCTTCTGATTTATTACAATTGGTCATGTTGGAGGGTGCCTGAACTTGCTTCCTCTTTCCTTTGTGGCTTCCTTATTTTAGCTCAGATGGGACTTTGCTTTAAATCACATAATATGGTAGAAAGTCTGTTATTTGACCTGGGACCGGGGTCACACGACCAATCTTCGCCAGTCTAAAATTAAATGTAAACAATGCTAAAATATATTGAATAATTCTCCACTTAAACTTGGGAGCTGCCAAATAGAACAGTGCTTTATTATTGTATAATAAAACATAATTAGAATAACGACAGTTAATGTTTTAAGTTTTTTTTGTAAAATGAATATACTAAGCCCTTCATTCCCCAGCACTATTATTGCAGCTGCACCCTATTTGTTGAGGGCTCAAGGAGACACTTCCTATTTTTTTTGATTTATAGCCTTGTAACATCACAAATAGTAAGAGTTTTCCACTGCACAATGGATGGAAAGGACAAAATTATTTTTAAAATTGATCATGTTTCACGAATTGTTTCTTTTACTCTGCAGTCAAGTATTTCCTACTTCAGCAGAGCTTTTTTTCCCCCTCTTAACCATGATGAATGTATTTTCAGTTAGCGTTTGAATTTTATGTGTATTGCGCCAGCATGATAATACTTACAATGGAAGTCATTATCTAGGAAAGCTGAAGTTAAGAATAAATAAGCATAGACTATGGTTTCAGAGACATATGCTATAAAAGCTTTAATATCAGGATTGAATTGTTTATTTCTGCCTTGTTTTTTTTTTTTTTTTATTGTTACTTTATCTTTATTTGGTTCCAATTTGTAGATGCAGCAGTTTGAGCAGTTCCCTGAAAAATTGCCACCGAGGGATAAGAAGGGCTAGGAAATGTTTCATACCTCAATCAATACTCCATGGGGGCACTCCATGATGCTTTAAGAGATCAGATCCACAGTCGCTGTGAATTAATCCGACTTCCTTGGTGGAGCCTCGTGAGCTCAGAGCTGTGTTCATGGTTGTTCCAGAACGCTTCCAAATATATTTGAGACTAGACAGGTATCCAGGCAAATTGTTTATTGTATGGTGTGTCCTAAAAACATCTGTGGTTTTCTCCTGATTCAGCATGGGATTAGTTCACATTTGGATCTTGCTTTGATGGATGTGTGTGGTGAGCAAGACGGTTTCAGATGGTCGATTTTATTTGGTTACTGTAATTCATTTTGGACAGACAGAAAGGAGAAAAAGACCTTTTCCCTCAGTCAGAGAAAACAAATTAACAATACCAAAAAAAAAAAAAAGTGAAATGATGTGAGAAGACGCAGAGCTTCTTTGTTTAGCTGTTAGGGGTTTTATATGTGCTGCCTTACAGCTAGGAAAACTCCGAGCTATTTTGCCAACATTTGTATTGGCTGTGGAGCCCAGACAAGTGTTGTGTTCCACCACAGGCCCAAACAGACATGAAACGCTTCTTTTTACAGTTTAGTGTCACTCTTTTTTTATTTAATACAGCACTGCTCGGAGAGACTCGTGAATAAAAAAAGGCAGAACTAGAACTGTTGTTGGCTGGGAGTCTGCGTGTGCCAGAAATGGGACTTTTCCTAAAACAATCTTCATGTGACTGTGATTCACAGAAATTTCAGCTGTTTTTAAAGAAACTGTTAAAGGTCATAAACCACTCACCTTTGTGTCTTAGCTCTGCTGTGCGAAGGGAGTAACCGGCCCATAAGCCGCGTGATCCTGTTGTTTGCGAGATGTTTTAAAGGGAGATCTGTGGATGCAGTCTAACAGTGTGACCTCAGTCTCACAGCCTGACATGGGGGAAGCTTTCACAACCTTCACTCCCCGATTGCATAAGCTGAGAAGGGCCGTGTCGCTTGTAAGAGGGCCAAGGAATCAAGACCCTATCCCAGTTTTCATTAAAAAGAAAGGGAAAAGAAGATCTGTATTATATATCATCATCATCACCTTTGTCACTGCTTTTATCTGTTTCATTAGAAGTTTCCTTAACCAGTTCAGAGGAAGGTCGTTGCACGTATGTGTCCCTGCTCCTGTGTTCTCCAAGTATTTCTCTTTTATTTGCTGTGTCTTACAGTGAAATAAATCTCAGACCAAAGCGGTGAAAACCTCAACAGCAGTTTTGAAACTGTCTCTTGCGTTCCACAAATGTTGTTATTGTGAATTATTATTCTGAAAAAAAGGCTATTTGCTGTTGTTTAAGAAGCAAAGGCAATTTCTGCACCAAGTATGAAGTTTCTAAAAGCCTAAAACCCAAGTCTTTTAAAATGGGTGGGTTTTAAGCATAGGGATTAAAAATTGATTATTCTGGTTAGCTCCTCTAAAATATTTGCATTACAGTGCTGATCTTTTGTTTAAAGATTAAAAATGCACTGCAAATAGATCATCTTTTTAATGGGAAATCAGTGCATTTAGCACAGAAAACTAAACAACTTAAATTTAGTTAGGTTAATTTTTAGAATAAAAACTGAACTTTTGAAATAAGGATTTTTCCAAGCCACTAGAAACATTTCTTGTATAATGTTTAAAAGAAAGACTGGTGATGTAACATTTGTTTTTACAAAGAGCTTCAAGAGACATTGACTTTATAGATGGTAGTCAGTTACTTTGATTTTTAAGTTTATGACAGGCACAACAATATTAGAAGAACCTTGTTCAGTGTTGAAGATAACAAAAGCTGAATTTTTATTTGGCTGAAACTTATTGTACTGCACCTGCAAAAATGAATATAAATCTGTGTTTGTCCTTGCAGAGCAAGGTTGGGCAATCCAGCATCTGTTCCTTAAATATATGTACTTGTGCCTGAAGGCAAGTACAAAACCAGAAGTCCTGTTTCATATGACCTGCTCTGTTTAAGAAGCCTCATTTGCATTGCTCAGTCTTGCAACACTGCCTACAATGCTTTGTGAATTGAGATTTTTGGAACAAATTTGACTAGTTAAAAAAAAAAATTCTCAGCATGTGAGATGCATGATGCAAAGCCTTTGAGAAAACTGTGAACACAGTCAAAGTAATCCAAGAAGTCTTTTCAGTCAGGACACAACCTTTCCCTTACCAAGTTTTGATTTATTATGTTAACTATGAAATTAGCTAAAACTCAGATGGTTGTTAGAAACAGGGATGAATATGCTTATTATTAAAATAGATTGGTTCATCTGTTCCTTAAGATTACATAGAAACTCCTTGTTCAGGAAACAGAATAATAATTTCATTGTGCAGAACAGAAACAATACAAAGAGGTTGCACTGCAGAAAAACAAATGTTGGTGTATGTTGACAGAAGTAGAGGAAGCTTTCCCAGGCCATGAAAACACAGTACGGTTGGAGGTGATGATAGGATGTGAACGTTTGCTTGGGTTTGGGAGTTCTTAACTTTAAAATGAATGCACATTTCTTTAGGTGGCAGATTGTTTTCTTCCCATGGATAAAAGAATTTTTATCCTGGCCACAGTAAATATAATGCCAGTAGTTTAGAAATTCAGTAGATTTAACAGGAACATAAAGAGTGAAATCTTAATATACGCAGTGTTTTAAGTAGCTTATAGGTCTGCTTAAGCTGTGTTTTTAAGGAATAAGGTTTCTTACTAACTTATCTCTATTTAAAAGAACAGAGAATGAGCTATGGAATCTCTGATTCAATGATATAAAATCTACCTAAGATTAGTTAAATGTAAGGTGCATCTATGCAGTTTCATTAATAATTAGTCAGACAAAATAGCCACAAAGCTGATATTTACTGCAGTAAATGGCAGGGGTCTGAAAGATCGAGAGAGGCATACTTTGCTGCTATTCAGCTTCTTGTTTTGGTTCTGATCATAAAAATAGCTCACTATTATAATAGATAGTTGTTAGCTGTAAAAATATAATCTTGGTGTTTTGATCAGTTGATGGGAGTTTCACAATGGCCTACAAATATAAAACTGCTCTCAGGAAAGAGGAAAAAATGTTGTACTTCAAATAAAGCAAGGAGATAAAATGATTGTGGAAAGGTAGGATGTTGCCTATCTCTGCCTTTATCCCTTGTTTTAAATTATATCTTTCTTTGACTCGCTGCTACTGTGCTCTTCTTCCTTTCTGCAGTGAGGATGTCCCTGACTTAGGCATGTGACAGCCTTGGAGATTTCTTTGAAGGGCTTTCTCCAGAACAGGGTTTAAACTGGCTGGCTGGCCGGCCTTTGGGACTGAATGAGAGTCCATGTCTTTGGTGATTTTCATTTTGCTGAATATTCAAGTCTATAATCCAGATATAATCTCAACTCTAATGGGAAAACTTGGTATAAGTATTCAGATCTCTGTAATAAGATAGAAAGGGCATCTTCACTAAGTCTTTGTTTTAGATCAGGAATGCAGTTTTGAAATGAATCTCCCAGTTGTTCCCCTTTACTGGGCAAGGGCTCATATTGCAGAGCAGCCTAATGAACAAAAATAAAATAGAAAACGTGCTCCAGAAGCACACTGGAAAAAATTGCTATTGTGTTTACATTTGTATAACCATTTTGAGACCCACATGTGAGTCCAAGGAGGGGCTGAGAACTTTTCAAGTAGCCTGCTGATTCTGGGTTACTTTGAAACATGCTGAATAGATAGCCCTGGAAGTCTGCCAAAGTCACAGCCAAAGTGGCAGCAAATGGCTCAGAATATTTTGCTGGAGAGGTACATGGGGTTTTTTTTCTGGAAAAACCAAGAGCATATTCAAAGAAAACAGCACAGAGACACTATGCTCTGTTTTCATGGAAAAGCTGGCAGGTTTTCAGGTAATTCATAGGCTGAAAAAGTGGTGTGAACATTGAATAATAAATATCTTCTGTTGTTTATTTTCAGGGAAACAATTTTTCTAAATAAGATTTTATTAAGGAAACATGAAACACTTAGCAATACTCACTCCTGGTAGCAGTACTCTTTTTCCTTTGCCCATATAACTATGAATATGGGTCAAACAAACCTATGAAAGTCTAAATTGTTTCTCTCTGTAGGTCCATGCACACAGCAAGGGACCAGTCCCTTGTTGAGGGCATTTTTTGCTGAGGAGGCCGTGCATGCCTCTAACACCTCTAAACAATTCCCTTCCTGACTTAAGTGTTTTGGCTCAGAAAGAAAGGAATAATTACAGAATGATTTAAAAATAATTGGTAAACATCTGACTGGTCTTTTCCCCTTTTCATTTTTGATCTCGTCTGCTAAAGCAGCAGTTTGGAAAGCATAAGTCACCTTTGTGCCTCAGTTGGCAAATAATATGTCACAGAAAGCAGGTGCTGGGCAGAGCTTCCTTGCCTTTGCTCTACCCCCATGATGGTCTTCTTCTCTGTACGGTAAATCTGTGCTTTCCTAAAATATCCTGTGTGAGACAAAAGACCTCAAAGTTTTACTCTTCACTGCTGGTAAAGACTCAGTGATTTCACTGCTTCTGATGGGGCCCACATGTTGCCTTTTGGCCACTGACAAGAGCATTAAGAAGTTACAGTGCCTGATTTACTTTCAGCACGTTGCTTTAAATTAATGTGTGACATAAAAATAAAGAACCCACAGGTGTAATTGCCTTTGAAACATCACTTTGGGCTTAGAACAATCAATGTGCCAGAGGATTTCTTGAATACATAAATATGATTAACAGCATTTATAAGGTTTTTTGGTTGGCTGTGCTCTCTGAACTTAATTTCCTAATTTGTGTTGGGACCATTCACTAGAAAGAATAATGTTATATTTCTGTGATGCCTTTTTAAAATCCTGGACAACCTGTCAAGTAATAGATCTTATCTTAATTCCAAGAGTAGATTTCTCCTGTGTTATTTCATTACAAAACTCTTACACAACTTGGTATCAAAATTAAATTAGTTAAATGTTATTACTGCTTCTTCTTTCCTGAAAGGAAATTGTGAACTGCATCTTTCAGTTGTAAACTTCTGCCTTGAGAAAGTTAATTTCATTAAACTAGTTCTGATGCATCTTTCAGCTGATAGGTGATGATATCACTCTGAATCCCGGGGGAAGAAGTCTTTGCTATCAACCAAAAACTGAACAAGTGTTCTGTTAAATACCAGACTTAAAAGTGGGCTTTTCTACATCCCTTACAAATCCTTACAGATCCTTTGCAATTAATTGTCCTAAAGAATCTTTCAAAAATAGTCTGATTAAACTTTTATTGCCATTGCTTCTTTCTGTTTTATTGTAACAACATCTCTATTCTTGAAGGGGTACTGCGCATTCACTTTGATGGTGTAATCACAGAATGAAAGGATAGCCTCTATCCCCAGGGAATTCCTCCTAGACCTTGTTTATAGTGCCTTGTGTGTGCAGAATGGGCCAAAATTACCCCTCTTCTAGTACAGACTTCAACCTACTGGAAACTGAATAGGCATTGTTTGTGGTATCCTTTCTATTTCATTTCTGTTTCATACTTGAATGCTTGTTTTTAATAATAGCAAATAGGTTTCAGTTCCTGTGCATCACTAGGGCTCTGATCCTAAGAAACATTGGATGTTGTGATCTCGGGATCAACAGTAAGAGCAATTAGGAAGATCCACATATCAGTTGAATGTTGTCTTTCGAAGCTTCCAACTTTATCCATAGGATTGTTTTCTTTCATGGTTTGCAAAAACAAAGGGAGGATCTGGGTATGATTATAGGCAGTTTTTAGTCATAGGAAAGCTAAACTAATTACATTTGCTGTGGAAAGCATGAAAAATGAAAAACAGAAATTATGATCCAAGAGATGAATCCCTGGCAGAAAGGGATGGCAATGAAGAATTGTGTAGTTTCTGATTGCAATGTTAACTACTCTTGTAACTTTGCATATTTTAGGTATTTAACGAATCTTTATAGAAAGTTTTTAAATAAGTTTGAGTAAGGCAACTCTTTTTTCTCTTTCCACTGAGCCAGGGAATGTTGTGTTTATTATATGCTCACCCATATACGTAAACTGTATCAAAGAGACTTTTTTTGTGCTATACTTGTAAAAATTCTGGGAGCAGCCCCAGCTCCAAGTCCACTTCTTAGGATTGTGATAAATCACCACCTCAATGTTTTGCCTTACTTGGGAAATTCTTCTGTAAATCAGTGACTGTGCTAAAATCTGTTTATGAAAGTATGGTGAGAGCTTTGCTCTGAGGCCTTTAGTTTTTTCTGGATGTCACACAATATATTTATTTTCTTTGTCTCCATCCGGTTTATGTAATATTTGAGTTTCAAAGGAAGTTTTAAACACTCTAAACCTGTCATTACTGATGTTTCAGTAATCAGCTTTGAGCAGGGTAATGTTGTGTTAATTTTGTTGTAAAATACTCTTTTATCTCTGCTTCTGTCTATTTTGAAATGTAGACTGTTGTCTGAAATAGCTCTTATGTACAAAGTTATACAGATGTCACTTTGAGTTTAAATCTTCCATGTCTTTGTTAGGTGGCTTTATAAATTCACTCACCATGTCTAAATATTGGATAGAAAGGGTTCGTGGTAGAGATTATCATTGTAGAAATGAAGTTTTTTACTTATTCAAATAATATTTAACTTTGTTGGGAGAGGGTTGTAGAAATGGCATATGTTAAAAAACAGCTCATCACAGTTGATCATAATTTCTGGACCCAAATTCCTATAAATCCAGCTATTTTTCTTTCTGTATTTCTTTTGAAATAAGCCTAAATCATATAGAGCCTTCAGTGCAATTTTAGTGAAATACGAATAGTAAAAGAATTCTTGAAGTGGTTTAAAATTTTGCCAATTATTCACAGATGTGATTGACACTGGAAATCTTTACTGATATGTTTTCAACTGTGAAAGATTCTTTTCTCAGTTGTATGTTTGCATTTCCCAGCACATCTTGAACAAATATAATGTATTTAATTAGTTGTAATTCATTAATTAGGAGCTGTACCAAGGTTTGAACCAATGCAAATGGGGAGGCAACAGCATCCAGAATGGTTGAGTC
Organism: Sclerurus mexicanus; assembly: GCA_013396755.1. Lineage (NCBI taxonomy): Eukaryota > Metazoa > Chordata > Aves > Passeriformes > Furnariidae > Sclerurus > Sclerurus mexicanus. Next base: position 3,471,584 of record VWZF01002261.1, on the reverse strand, counting down.
AGCAAGATGTCAGGTCTTGGAACATGCTTACTTCAGTTTTATGGGCATAAAAGCCCTTTATAATAACTTGGTTTGTCATAATTACTCTTTGGATATACTGATCAGTGCAAGCAAATATCCCTTAGGGCTTTTTCCTGTTTTCATTGAGATAACAGCAATTCCTGCTGATCTCAAGGTTTTCCCAGTCTGTTTCCACAGTGCACTTAGGGATATTACTACAGCATAATAAGGCAAGTTGTTTTTCATGGAGAGGAATGTGTTTTAATCTGTGACTTCATAAATGGAAGCGTTTCTTCGATGTATTTGTATATTCATTAAGTATTGACACAAAAAGAGGCAAATATATTCAGGCCATTAGAATACAATCCACAGAGCTTCGAATGAGTCAACTTTGTTTCTGATGGTAATTTCAGTGGCCATTAAACTGGCTGTCCTCTGTGGTTACTGAGCAGTTTAAATCATTGCACAGTATTTATTAAGAAGGCTCTCTTCAAAGGGCAAAATAACAATTTCTGAAAACGCTATAAATCTTACAGTGTTCTGACAGGCACCGCTTTCAAAACGTGTATTTCAAATAAAATGGTAACCTATGGATCCTCCATAACCTGAATAAGTCAGGTATAAGTTGTACATGTTGTATTGCAGTACCTTTCTCTGAAGGTGGATATTAGCAGGTGCTTGGGAGGGTAGTGGAGAAACATAAGTGTTTGAGGGCATTTGTAATCCTTTTCAGAGATTATTCATCAAACCGAAATAGCACTTCAGGTATATGGTATCTTGGCATTCATACAATATTTTTACAATCAGAACACAAGAGATGAAGCCTCCTATGATGGGCCTAAACCCTTTTGTATTAAGCACTGTATAAGCACATAACAAGAAAACTTTACTCCTCTATCGTGTGTTAGTTGTGGACATTAAGGCATCTTGTTTTGTTCCCATTCTGACTGGTTGTTTGTAAACACACCTTGTGTTACCTGTCACACTGAAGTCACTGGCTTACTTTGCATTGTCTGATAGTTGTCCATGTGTTGACCTAAAGCTTTATTCAAGGCTGTATAGTGAGAGATTAAATGGTGCATATTTGTCTGTGATCTGTCTTAAGGTCAGTTTCTGTAGTGAAGAAATTGCTCTGTTGTGTGAGGATTGTGGAAATCGTGGTTCCCAGTGAGGTCACTGGGACACAACACAATGTCTGCCTCCCAAACAGTCCCGGGATGTGACTTTTGCACTGGTGTTATTAGCAGGAGTAAAATAAATATACAGCCATAAAGTTGATTAATATAAAAGACATTTAATGACAGGTTAACATTCAGGAGGACAACTACCTGTTCTCTGTTAAGAACCTGTGGTTGTGTAGATCTGGTGGGGAATTTAGCAAGATTTCTAGAATTTCTTTTTTCTGGCAAAATCAAACATGCACAGGATGTCTCCCCTCTCAAGACATGGCACTGCTGACACTGTTTTGGTGAGGCAAGTGGGAAAAATACAATCGAGTAGCAGTTGGCAGCACTTCCCTACCTTTCTGACTTTTGGAAGTTCTCTGTCTCACTCAGAACTGCATTCTAAAGAAACAGAAAAGGACCAGAAAAGGACAAGATACAGATGTATTTTTCCTGTGCCCCAGAACTTCGTCTTATGGGAATCTGGCTTGAATATTTCTTCTCAGGTCTCTCGGCTTGGCTCTTTTCTCTGTGAAGTTGAATTTGCAGTTGATAAATCCTTCAGAGATTTAAGCAAATACCTAAGGTTTCAACGAATTCATCTAATCTAGCAGTTTATATCTTGAAAAACAAAGTATTCAGGATTTATCTTTCAGACTACAGCTCTATAGTACCCTGACCAGAAGGTTCAACAGCTAATAAAAATTTTTAAAAAATTGCCATAGGCATTATCTTCCTGAAGCTGATTTCTGACAAGAAGTTTTTGTTATTAATGCTCTGTTTGAAGAATTTTCTGTTACATCAGTTTGACTTGGATTTGAACTCAGTTCCAGAGGTGAATATTCAGTGCTGCAAAGTGAGTGCTCCACCCAATGCACTGATTATTCAGGTTCAAGAGACTTCTTTTCCAAATTTCCCACCCAATGTGTAGGGACAGAACACTAGAGATGACACAACTGCTTTCTGTATTTGTGGGAACTGTTGCTAAGAACAGATCCTAATCCCATATGCGATGCTTCATTTGCAGAAAAAAAAAAAACCCGAACAACTCCCCACATGCTACCCAAATAATAAAGAATTATTTGACTCTTCTCAAACCATTTGAGTTTGCTCAGAGTATTTGGTTGCTCGATAACCTCGAAGCAACTTGAAGATATTAACTTTTATTTGATGACCTGTACAAATGCTCTTGTCTCAGATTGAGGTCCTCACAGCAAAGAAATCTGGACCTGTAAACTCATGTAATTCCTGCTCTAACTGAAGGATTTAGTGGCTGCAGTAACAGGAATAACCTTTTTGTCTTCAGTACTTTCTCCTCAGACCATGGTTGTGAATCTGTGCTGTTGTCATAACTTTGAACTCTTCTGAGCAAAATGCTGACTTATAAGAAACTTAAATCTAAATTTATGCCAAGTGCAGGTGAGTTTAGCAGAGTAAGGCAAGGCTTGAATCTGTAGAGTATGCATCCTGGAGATAGTCAAAACCTGACTGGACAAGGCCCTGGACAATCTGTTTTAATTGCTGGACAGGACAATCAGACTGAATGATCTCTAGAGGTCCCTTCCAGCCTCAACCATTCTGTGCATCTGTGACTTTTTTTCTATATAATTGAATTATTCTTTTCCCTTGCATGAGAACATGTGAAATTACACATGTGATCTGTGCAGTCTACTGTTATGCATAAAGGAAATGGTATAAAGATAGAGAAACAAAAAGAGTGTAGATCATTAGTAAAGCACAATTTTACTCTCCAACTTCTTTACCTTTTCCGGTTTTCAGTGTCCAAGATTTTTCAGGTGAAGTTATGCTCTCACAGGGGCCTTCATCATACATACATTATTTATACAGAGTTTAACAGACTCATATTTGCATGACGCCCACAACATCTGTTTGCATACACCCCATTTTAACACAGCCTTGAACATAAAATGCTGCCCTAAAAGCATAATCCGTGAGGTCCCATTGTACAAAAAAAAAGCACAGTTTTTAGAAGGGTCTGTAGAAACTACCTTGGAAATTACAGTAATGGATGTGTCTTTCAGTAATGGTTTGGAAAGCAAAAGCAGTGGGAGTTAATTTTTTTTTTCATATCTGGTGTCATTTAGTTCATTATTTAATGCTCAAACCAGGAGGAGTGTAACCGAAAAGGTTGGTGTATATAATTTAAGGAATAGAACCCAGGTGTTTAAGTTGTCTGAATATAATGTTTTAATGTGAGGTCTTAATGTTAGTCCATTGCTTTTTCTCAAGGAGTTCTGTAACTACAATTTTGACAGTCGCCTTGTGAGTTGGATAAATGTCTCCGTGGAAACTGCATGACCTGTAAAAACATAATTTAAAGAGGGAAATTACAGATTCTGGCTAATCACTAATCACAATCCTTTTAACATTCCTTCACAGCGTAAGTCTTTTGGGCCACAGATGTAATTTTTACCATTATTTCTCCAGGTATTTTAAATAGTCTCCTCAGTAAAATTTCACTTTAGCAGTGTGTCAATTGAATAGGCATTAAAAGTCAGACTTACACCTGTCTGCTAAATTCAGGTAAAAAGGATAATAGTTCTGACAGTGTTTTGCTGTTGCAACAATTTGAAAAAGTTACAATTCTAGGTAGTTTCTCATATTGAGTTCAAGCCTCTTAAAACACATTATTTTTTAAAAATAATTGGAATACTTACAATCTTTTTTCAAACAGTGCTTGCATGAATTGATTTTCAACTACATTTTAAGTAACTTTCATTATTCCACTTCTAGAAGTGTAATTGAAATAAGAAATAACAATTTAATGCTGTTTTTATTTTAAAAATTAATTTTTTTTTTATTTTCTCTGATGTTAAAATTCCCCCATTCCAAACTTTCTTACCTTCAGTATGAGACTGAGGGCAAAATGGGAGCTTATTCCAGCACTCATGAGGTAAGAAAAAGAGACTATCCAGGTTTATTTTGAATTAATTATTGATGCCTTGAGTTTCAGGATTAATGCTTAATGTAACTATCTTGCTTCTGGGTCTTGCAGTGGTTTCTTGGTTGAGCTTTGTGTGAGAGGCTTGCACTACTCAAGTGTGAGGATTTGCCCTGATTCTTAGATAAAAAAGATGTTTCTGGGCTAAGCTGAGGTTTCCACAACCGTGGGCCCAGCTTGTGAGGCAAAGGGCTTAGAAATGTCTCTTCTAATTAGAATGAGAAAGGTCTAGGGAGTTTAAATACAGAAGTTGGGAAGAGGTACCTTTCTTCTCTCTTTCAGTGGTTTCTGAAATTTTAGTTATGTTTTGGTCAGAATGACTCATAAACTCAAAAACCTGGAGATATATTGAAATAAAGTTACTACAGAGTTTCCAGCCTGTTGCAACAGATAAAGCTCAGACCTTTGGCCGGGAAGGTCTGCCAGGCAGTGCCCAGGCTTTGCTCAGGGAAAGGTTAGCTGATGCCAGCAGCAGCACAGTGGTAGGAGGCAAAAGTTAAAGAGAGTGGGGAAAAGGCAAGTTATTCCTATAACATCTCTAACAAAAACATCTTACAGATCAGAGTTCCCCAGAGGAGCCTGGAACTCTGAGTGCATCTTGGTATGCTGATTATACCATGAGGATAATGAGGCAAATGAGGATACTTGGAGGGAAGGTGTTACAGGGAGGTATGGGGCCAGATGGGGCGGGTTCCTCTATGTGTGATACCAATTGTTGAAACCTGACAAGAATTGTGAAATACAAATTAATGGACAGTTGGTTTCTTTACATCCCATAACTGCAAAGAAAATGGAATGTCTGACAGCTTGAGGCTTCACTTCGTTGTCTTTGTGTTGGTTAAGACTGTTGTTTGTTAGATAAGTCAGTTTTCAAATGCACTTACCCCATCTCTTTCCCTTTTTCTAGTGTATTAGAGAACAAGAACAATCGAGGAAGGAATGGATTGTGTAACATATCCAATACCTGTAGAACATAAACCTGGAGTAGAAATACATGTACTTTGAGGAATGATCTCAACATTTCTGTTTTCTGCTTCCATATAAGTTGTCCAAATGAAAGTGAATATCCTTAGAGAGATGTCCAAAATATTACATCCTATTCTATTAGTATCTTATTTTTGATAGTATCAGAAGTGTTTTGTTCTTATTGTACATGAATAAGCTTCCTGCCCAGAGACAGGCTCCATTAATAGAACATTTTTATTGCCTGTCTCATTTCCTTTGTGACAGTCCATAGGACTGGTAGGTCTGTACCTCTTGTGCTCATTTGATAGTACAGAGTGGCTTACTGGGCAATAAGAATGACTGAAGAAGGGACTTCAGAAAGTGCTTTGTTGAACAGAGTAATGACAATTCATACTTAGTTGTATATGCTGGTTTTCTGCTTTGAGTATCTTAAGGTATTTATACAATTACCTCCTAGTTTGCAAAATTAGCCTCCCTTATTAAGACCCAGACTTGAATCCTTCCTGCATCTAAAAGCTGAATGCACAAAACCAGAGGCAGAAAGCTGTAGATTGTTTCCTATAAGTGTGTCAGTAAGGTTAGGGTCCTGTTAATGAAAGTACACTATCAGCTACTAAACTGAGCTCTGAATTGCTCGTCCAAGAGCTGCTTGCGCTCGAGATGCTTGAGTTTGAAACTATTTGAAGAGAATCCCTAAATGCTTCTTACACCTGTAACTACTTGTCACTGCTTTTGACTTTTGGATGATTAGCTGTTCTTTAGTACAGTGGCCTTTGCTTATTGGTGAGCAGTGCTGGGCAATAGAGCTTTCCATGGACTCCCAAATGACATCAGACCAAAAGCTAAGTCACACATGGGCGATATTTACAATGGAGAAGAATCAGGAGGGGTGTTTACATTTTTGAACCTTTAAATCCTTATCTTGTATTGGTTATTTACATAAAAGCTGAGAAATGCCTATAGCCGAACTGAACAATAAGGAATTGGTGTCTTATTCTTCAGCTCAGCTGTGAGTTTAAGGGGTGAAATTAAAAACATTCTTTGAAAACTCCAGAGATTTGGCAATACCTACAGGCAATTATTTTGCTTTGCTTACTATATCATATAGGGTTTTTTGTTCTAATTTTCTTGAATAATAAATATTCTTAAGCCATAATTCTATCTTTGCTCCTTCAGCGTGAGAAAAACCTCACCCCAGAGTAGAATGCTTGCTTCATTGTCTGCCTGTCATGTACTAAAGAAAAAAAAAAAATCAGAGATTACATATGCTGGGAAATATTTCTGTCAGAATGACAGTCCATCCATTCAGTGCACTGTCATGTCAGATGAACTCTGCAAGTTAATATTTCCACTGTAATGCATTTTTTACCAAAATGAACCTTAATATCTTGGATATAAGCCAGATTGAATATATATATGAGGAGTACTTTTAAGTGTAAAATGCATCAATTTTGAGGATTTTAAAAAAAATGCCTCTAGAAAACTCTAAGGGTATAATCAGAGTAGAGAGGTACATGAGCTGTCCTCCCCAGTAACCAGTAAAACCTCATCAGTAAATGTGCTTATTTATGTCTGATTATATCATGGGAAATTCAAGGCCATGTCAAGCTTAGTGCTAAAATTGGAAATGTGAGAGGAAGCATTTCCCTCACAGTTTTTTCCCCAACATGAAGCTTTTTTTAATTATTTTTTTTTATAGTTATTCTTTTCAAATATACTGGGGGACACGCTCATTTTAAGGTCATAAGTGAAGTGAAAAATGTCATTAGAGTGGCCATCTTGGGGCTAGTCTTGCTAGGGCAGTTTGGGTTATCCCTAGAACTTCTAGTTGTGGAAGAAGCAAAGGGAAAAAAACAGAAATAGAAATAAAAAATTCACATTGTTTCTTTGACAGCAGCTTTAGAACTCAGTGAAATATAGAAGTCTCCATTGCCCCAGGATTTGGTGTCTGAGAGCTCTTCTTTCAGGATTACAGTGGTTGAAGTTGTGAGGGACCTGTTGAGATTGCCTGGTTAAGTGCCCCTACTCAAAGCAGCATCAACTAGAGCAAATTGTCCAAGGCCATGTCCGTTCTGACCATCTCCAAGGATGGAGACTCTACAAGCCCCCTGGGCAACCTGTTCAACCACTCCCACCGTGTTAGAGTGGAAGGAACTAAACCTAAATAAAATACTGGCAGCTGGTCTACTACCTCTGAATCTTTTGACAAAGAATATGAGTCCTGTTCCTGTCAGCATTTATGTGTAGCAAAGTTTGCTAGCTTTGCAGTTGCACACTGCTGTGTAGATCAGACTGTGTATGGCAGCTACATACAATATCTGCTTAAGTTTTTTTAAGTAGCCATTAGCTCCATTTGCATCAATGGTAATTAAGTTTGGTATTTACGTATAGTTTGAACAATATTTCTAGTGTTTTCTCAATTTTTCTTCCCTTTCTAGCTTGGCCTTGGTTTATTCGTTGCAGGAAGTTGAATTTAATTTCCCAAAAGCACACAACTTTGCTGTTCATTTGTACTTTATGTCATTATCTGAACTTCCCAAGTATGTTGAGATTGCATAGCTGTACTGTAAACATCATGAGAACTGGTTTTCTTAAGATTTAATACTTGGGGCTTGCTATGCTAGGACATTACATCTCTGTACTGTGTGAGTGCTGCGGGGCTGACTTGTGTGACAGGAGGAAGGTTGAAACGCCCCAGGAAGGGCTTTGTCCTGGAATGGCTTTGTGAGGTTCTGCTGTTCAGGAGAAGGCTGAGCAACCCCCGTGTTGCTGAAGGCACGGTGTGGAATCGCTAATGTGCATTTTAATTTGCCTGGTAGAACCTGGAGGAGAAACACATGTCTGGGAAGAAAACCCAGGTCACCACCCTGCGGGGACTGGGCGTGTGGGGCAGAGACCTGGCGGAACAAAGGTGGTGTGGTTTGATAAAGGCCACAGAATCTCCCTCTCCTTCCCCCCATTCTCCTTTAGGAGTACAGCAGAAAGCAAGTAGAGCTTTATGTCAGTTTTAGGGAGCAGCTCACCCTTCGTGGTCAGTTTTGTGGTAACACACCCCAGGGATGGGCTTAGGAACGTATTGCTCCAAAGCCAAAGCAGATCTGAAGGCATTGAATCTTTGCTCCTAAGTCTGGCTATAAATATAATGGAGAATAATTGAAACTAAACTGTATGTTGCTTTGATTTTACAGTTTAAGGGATGCACAATTTCAGTGTTTATGTTAGATGTGCAAAAACTTGCACAGGGATGTTTAAAAAAAAAAAGGAGAGAAACTTCATGATTTCATTTAAGTGCATTTTTAAAAGCATGTGCTTTTTGGTCAGCACACTCTGGTTTAGATAAACACTGTGTTGGCAAATAGTGAGTGACAAGGAGTGGCCAGTTAGCAGTTTAGCGTGTAATCACTGAATGAGTCATGAAACCAATATTGTAATTATGCCACTATGAGATCAGGTTTGCGAATATATGAGTGACTGAGAAGGTTTGTTGTTTGTTTGGTTTGGTTTTTTTCAACATAAATGAATCTGAAAAAGGCACCTGCGAAATAGATTAGTCACACCAAAATGGGAGATGATTAAATCCAAGTGCCTCCAAGCTGCAGATGATAGATGTGCTGGCTACTGGTTTTGGGTGATTTGTGAGACAATGAAAAATACCGGTTCTATTTTGTTGTTACAAACACGTTGATAAGGTTGTAAGGCCAAGCTGGGATTTTCGAGTTGCTTATGCCATCCTGGCAGTGCAGAAATCCCAGAAGTCACATGTATGAGCAATCTGAACTTTTCTTTCTCTGAGGAAAATCTCTTAATGGTAATAGTCAACAAGACTCATGACATGGTTGTATGTGATGTCAGTCTGCAATTGCATATGAGAAAGACAAAAGCATCTATTTAAACAACTGGTGGGCAGGATAAGGGACAGTTCAGACCCTCAGGACTGTGAGTCCCAAATGACCTTTCTGTTATGATGGTTCAAGACCATTCTATCAGGGTCTGACCCTTAGCACTGTATTTTTATAATCACAGGTCATCACACTGTGTGTATAATGCCCTAAGAAGGGTCTCAATAGAATAATTGACTCTATTTCCAGTTTGATCAATAACTTAAAATCCTGCATATTTAAAAAGAGGTGTCTGCTCATCCAGCCTGAAACTTGATGTTTTAGTCTGTGTATATTTTGGTTTTACTTTAAACAGAATATGCCTGTTCAGAATCCAACTCTTATTAAATTTGTGGGAATTCCAAAGATGGAAAAAAAGAAAAAGTAAAGGTCTCCTATCATATTGCTATTATCCAAATTTTAAAAACATCTGATTAATTTACTATATGTAGACAAACTTCTGCATTTCTGAAACATGGCCATCCTTGTGCGCTCATCATTGCCAATGCACACTTTAAATATTAGGTAATCAAAATGTGCAAAAAGATGTTGCAGCTTTTAAAAAACTTTGAAAATCCATTTGCCCATTGTTTTAAGTTGGGAGGGCTTCCCCGTGTCTACCATCCCTGAAGGGTCTAAGCCAGATAGAGAACACCCAACAGCAAGCACAAATCTTAGATATGAAATCAAAATTCGGTATTCAGATTTAATCCTTCTTTTTATATTTGGTTTATTGCAAGTAGTGTCTGTTTACAAAGATACAATTCGTTGTAGAGAACTACTTATTTCCCTCATTAAAACATATTTGTCAAAACCGAATCATTTACATAGCAATTAATTTTGATACTACAAATAGTGGGCTGTTATTTTGGATGAGAAGTAGGCCCCTGGAGCAGATGTACTCTTGCTGAGAAAAAAAGTTTCCTTTTGAAACCATAAATAAGGCACATGTGGAAAGAATAATGAAGAAAAGACTCACAAAACAATTGTTATTTAATAAATTCTTTTACTAATTTTTTTTAAATAGATGAAGAGCAAATGACCAGCTGCATCTTCGCTTGTTTAATCAAGGATTTAATGGCCTCTTGGCTGGCAGGTCAAGTGCCTATTTTTTCTTCATCTTAATTCAGAAAACCTCAAAAACATCATACCAAGCAACAATTTACTATTAGAAAAGTGACTTATATGCTTGGAGCACTGTATGCATCACATTATTTGGAGTTTGTGGTAATATTCCATGACTGATGATTAATTCCATAGGCAAAGGGTTATCAAAGGAAGTAGTAACTCAACTGACAGTAGTTTTTTTTTCTTTTCCAAAAATTGCATAAATTGCATATACTTGAAAATGCTGGCATACTTATGCATTGATTGCAAGCATTAAAACTCCAGTTCCTGAGCACTATTTTTGAAGATTATAATCCCAAAAGCTGCCATTTGGATTAAATACAACTGTTCCTATAGTGATAATAAGTTTTAAACTAGGAGAAATTCACCAAGGAAGGAATTGAGAAGCAGATTGTAGAATCAAACCAGTTTCTACTACTCAAGAGGCCGATTCATATTTTCTAAAAATGTACTTTGTTTAGGACAAGCCATAATTTAAGGAATAGTTGATTGGTAAATTTGAATTAATCTGATTAAAAATAACAAACTTAAAGTGAAACTGTGAAGACATTATTGGAATTAAGTGTCTCCCTGCAGCTCCTGGGGAAGCAGGAACTGGTGAAAGAGGTGCTTCAGTAAATAGGAGGCAGAGTGAAAGGCTTCTCTAGCATCAGGCACTGGGTTAGTAATCCAGGCTGCTTTGTTCCTTTTGTCTGGGTTCATTTTCTCATGTGCCAGAAGCCAGCAGCAGTAAAAGCAGGTTTAACTCTTTTCTTCCCTCTTTGGTCAAGTGATTTTCTTCATTTCTTACACATGAGGATGTGCCTGACCATCCACACATTTTTCTGCTGGCAGTTTAACCCCACTCTGTGATCCTGGGAGAGGTAGAGGGCAAGCTTGTTTCCTACATCCTCCTGCCCAGCCCTCCCCTTGCCCAAGCAGAGTGGAGAGGCTTTCCTGCATGTGGGCTCATTTATGCCAGGTGTTTGAAATTTGGAAATTATAGCCAAACTATCCTTCCCTGTCTGATCTTCGCTTTCCAGGAATCTCGTTTCGTGGAAAGATGTGATTATTTCTTGTGAGGTTTCCATCCTGTTTGAAATAAGGACATCAAAATAAGAGCAGTTGAGACTGTTGCCTGGTTCAAAACCTCATGGGTATAGACATGTCATTACAGTCTGAAATTTCCTCTTCTAAATTATGAAACTTCTCTTTTGTTCCTAAGGAATATTAGGGCTCCTCTTTTCCTTATAATATGAAGAAAGAAAAAAAAAAAAGTGGTGCTGTCAAAGTGTATTGAAGTGTTCTAAGTTATGAACAGTCCAGAGAACATAAAAGCAGTAGTTTGCTTGGCTGGGAAGGCAAAGATAAGTAAATAAAAGTGACTGTAGCAACAAATAAAAACATATGAGCAAGCCTTTCCCAAGATAATTCCCAGATCATAATCCTGTCTGTGAAAGGAGAGGCTCATTTGTTCAGAGAAAGAAATACTGGGCTGATCAGTCACAAATGCAGCCTAATAATGTGTGAATATTACCTTAATGCTTATTTTAGGTAAACATCTGAAAAAAGTCTTCTCAAAATTCAGAATGAGACTTAGAAATAAAATTATTTATTTAGCTCTTTCCCCAACTTTTTTATTTATCATTTCATAAACTTTTGAAGTATTTTTTGCCTAGACTTTGCTTTTGTTGTTGTTCTAGCATCTTTTAAGTAATTTTGAAGTGTGGAAAAGTATTAGCTGGTTTTCAAAACAGATGTTTTACCCTTGATTATAAAATGATAATGACTGGTCGAATGGAAGTGAGCAAACCAGAGAACTCATCTCAGGACTTTTTTTATCCAGATTGCAACAGGGGACACTTACTGGGATGTGAACATAATTTGGAATTTAGTGGAATATTCAGCTGAAAAACAATTATCATTAATTTAGTTAAATACTTTTTTTTCAATCCCTTTTGCTTTTACATGGTGAAGAGGTAAATACATTAGTCTTTTTCAAATCAGTGATCATGAACATGTTGTTTGCTCTGCATGCAAATGAATGAGCTACTTTGCTTTAAAGCCTTTAAAGACTGTCTAATCCTGGGAAGGTGGAGCCTGTAATTTTCTGTATACCAGTTTTAATAATGACTAATGAATTCTGGCTGTGGTGAAGCAGCCTGTCTTGTGTAAGCAAGATATCTTAATATAAACAGCTCACTTTTCTCATTAGAGTAATTATTGAATCAAAGCCAAAGCAATTGTTTCAAATATGGTGCAGTTCTGCTCTGGAGTGCTGTTCAAAATCAATGCAGCAAAGCACTGAAATGTACTTATGAATGAATTCTCAAAAAAAAAAGGTGGAGCCTGCCTGGAGAATCCCCATAGGCATAGGGCTATTTGGACCCATAGTGTGTTTGTTTGCAAGCTCCTTTCTTTCTTCAGTGGTCACCTTTATTTTCTTCAGGCAGAGATCCCTGAGGCCCTTGCAGGTAGAAAAGCTTCCTGCTGCCTAGTCCATATAATGATTGTCTCCTCGGATGGGATGCAGAGCAAACTGCAACAGTTCAGGTAAAATTACCTTGGGTGTTGAATTCAGACTACTTTGGCAGGAGAACATCACTGTGAAAGATGAAAAACAATTTGATAGTGATGCTCTTCAGAACTAGACAGGAAATATCCACATGACTGTAGCAAATATCGATCTTTAAAATGATAGTAAGAGAAGGTTGAGGGCACAAATAGAACATACCTTTTCACTTCTTTCCTCATAGGTTTCTAGCTCAACTACCTGTGGCATTTTATTTAATCCTGTTTTATTCCTACAGCATTAGAAAGTTATGCCTCTCTATACAAGAAATAAAACAGCTTGCGCCCTGACAACAGAAGTTAACTTCTCCCAGCACACAGCTAGTTCAAAAACTAACACACAACAATGATGTGTGTAATTAGTTCACAAATTTTCAGATTTGTAAGCAAAATTGAAAGAGACAATTAATATTAAAAACAAGTCATACAGAAAGAGCAAAGATGTTCACAAGCTAGTTGGATACAGTCTCAAATATCTAAACCTGTTCTGTCATTCAGTGCTCCTTCTTTTTACATGGAACTGCTTCTCAGTTGCACATAGGCAGGCTTGTATAGATCATGCTGTTGATGACATTATAATTGGCATAAGAAATTATCTAGAAGACCTTTGCCATCCTTTGAACATCATTTATTATGCTTGCTGCTGAAAGCCCAATGAAGGCAAAAGGAACAATCCTGGCTTACAGTATGCAAGTCATAAATCATGGATTGTCTGCAACACAGTAAAGGCACTCTACAATAATGGAGAAGCGTGTAGCAAAACTCAACATCTGGTACCTGACAAGGGAAAAATTAAGAGTGAAATTAAATGCTAATTAGGAACAGCAAGGGACAATGAAATAGCTTATGATATCAATAATGGTTTCTCCATTCCGTTGTCTCTACAGTTCAAGACGTGCTGGGTTTTTTTTCTGTCTGAATTAGCCTTTTTTTGCAACGAAAGTAAAACTGCATAGTAGTCAAGCGTGGATTTATGTTACTGATCAGTTTGCCTTAAGTGCTAGTCCATAGAGAGCAGTGAATGGTTCTTGTAGGCCTCTGTTGCCTGTGCATCCTCGTGCAGGGTGCATGGCAGGTCTCAGTTCACCTTCATAGCTGCAATAAATTATGGTCATGAATCAGAATTCTGAAGTTAGTTAAATGTGAAATCTCTTCACATCATTTGCAGAAATCTGAAGAAATATTACTTCTTCAAAACTCAGATTTAGTCAGATTTCTCCTCAAACGCAGTGATTGTGTTATTGTCACCAAAGGGGAGGAATGAGGAGAACTGAAGTGTGCAAGCCAGAAGAGGACTGGGTACTCTGTGCACCCACACAGCCTTGCCATGGTAGGAATGTGCATCATGTTGTTTTGTGAGGCTGCACAGACTGCAATGCATCCCACTGTGTTGGCAGTGCTAATAACTTGTGAAAAGCAGTATCTGCTGTCCTAGTTCAAACAGGTCTTTATTATCCATAAACAAATATGTAGCTGACAATTAGTGACTGCTTAGCTTCCTTTTAGTTATTCTCTTGGCGTGCATCCTAAAGACACTACATTACCAGTGCAGAAATGGAGTCTTGGGGATTGTTTTAAGTGCTGAAGACTCCCTCCCTTAGCTTACTTCCTCCTTTATCAGAGCCACAGCTGATTAGATAGGAAAGCGTGCTGGCTGGCGCCTTCCCATCGCGTTTGTTTTTGTACCTCACTGCTCTGGAGTCCTGGGTCACGTTCCTATTCATTTTTCACGACCTTACCTCATTACACCCTTTTCAATTGCAGCTTGTTTCTCTGACCTTGGAGTCCTACAGGCCAATCCAAAAGATCTGGGACTGTGTTTTTAAGTTATGTCCTGGAAAGCTTGGAAACATAAGGAGGTTTTTCTGCAAAGAAGTTTGTTTGTATGTGTAGCTTTTACTTCTTTTGTCATTTAGTATTTGGCTCAGTGCTGTAGACTGTTTTTGCAGCCCACTAGCACCTTGATGAATTCTGGTCCTGAATGATTCTTCTTGACAAATGTTTTATATTTGGTATATATATAAAAATGGATAATCAGCTAATATGAGTGAATATCTCATATCTCATATAATATCTCATAAATGGGTGAATATCTGTCTTTATTTCATGGGTTTTCAGTCCGGCTGCTTTGCTGCTTATTTCTATATTGGTTTTTTGTGTTTCTACCTCTATAAGTCATGCAGTTTTAGTGGCTTTGAACTTATACCTGTTTATTGCAGCCACAAATTGGATCACATGTTGAATTTATGCTGTGGGTGATAAACTGAATTGAAAATATACATATATGCAATTTGATGTGCTTTACCATGTTTAGATGCCCTTGAATAGGTATTATATTTTGGTTGATGGCTTTGTTTAATGTTTGATTCACAGGCTTCCTATGCAAACTTTCAGTTGATGCTCAAGTAGTTTAACAAGTACAGTGATCCTTTATTGATGACGAAATGGGTTGTTACTCATTAAAACTACTTCCTTCCTGTCTAACCCATCTTCCCATCAGGTTCAGGGCCAAAAAAGAGAGATGGGGAAGTTGCACTCAGTGTTTTCAGAAAACACAAAACATGTCTACCTGTAAGAGTACAAGAACATATTGTTACGGCCGTGTTCTCCCTGTATTCTAAGAGGGCCGGATGTGAGGTATTTCTGGCCAGGAGTTGTGTAACCTCATTTGTGTGGCATCGAGCCTCTCAGCATCCAATTAATGCCGCATTGGCTTCTGGATGGGAGCCTGCTCAGCCCCGGAGAGCTGGGTGGGGCGGATACACAGTCACCCCACACAGCCACGTCAGCATGCACCCAGTGCTCCCTGACAGGGGCTGAGGGCTCAGGAAGGAGCATTCAGTGAGCAGACAGTAGAAGCCTTGCAAAAGCATTGTCTTAGGTCACAGTATTTGATGCTGGGGCCTGGTGTGTAGGTATAACCTTTAGGCGTCTGATGCCTGAGTGTGTTGGGTTCTGACAGCTCTCCCTAAAGCTGGGAGAGACAAAAGATAAACTGGATTCATCCACATGTTTTCACTTGGACTCAAGTTGCATTAACAGAGGTTTTTGAATCTGCCGGTTCTGATGTTGAGGTACTTTTTTATAAAAGCCTCTACTAATGCAGAGGCAGATGCAACCTTGATGTAAATGAGAAGATTCTTGGAGTAAATGCCTTCTTTTGGTATCCTTGCCTCAGAGACAAATTGCACTTGTTTGTGTGCCACCAGTGCTAATTCCATTGCGTATTTCCTCTTGCTTGCCTAGCTCATCTGCAGAAGGAAAGTGGCGGGGATGTTTCATCATCTTTTAGTGCAGATTCAGTGTTTTGGAGGCATGGAGTGCTGCTGTAAATCCAAATAGTCCTGGGATTGAAGTAGAAGGACAGTGGTTCTATATTAGAGTGATGCAGTCACTTGTTTTATTCTGTGTGGCTCCACTTTCAAATCACAACACTTTGAATCATAATAACATGAGTAGGAGAGTACCTCATTGTAAAATTGCTTTGAGTAAAGCCTTGCTGCTCAGTGTGCATAAAAAAAAAGGTTGTTTTTTCTTTTCCCCAAAATGAATTCAACTGTATTTGAAAGTCAGAACTTTCATTTAGAAACATGTGGAGTTCTAGGATAATTTAAAACTTTGCTTCTCTTAATTGTAGCTTTATGTTCATGTGGTGGTTGCAAAGGTGAAACTTCTTATCTAGAAGGATATGTTTCTTCTTAAAAAAATGACTGAAAGTCATCAGACTTTTGTCTGATGACTGCAGACTTTTGACACTAATAAGTAGAGCTGAGATGAGCACTTTTCTGTGGTTCAGTTACTCTGGAATGAAACATGCTTTTGAAGTTTCTCAGAGGATTCATTTTAAGAAGGTAACTGCAGCCCAACCTCATATTCATGCCTGTTAGACTTTACAGTGCAAAATTGCTAAATATTGATATATCATATGTACAAACTTTGTTTCTTAACATAATATTGTCTCTAATTACAGTACATGTGCTAAGTACTTGCTGGCCCCAGAAGATTCAATTCCACTGACTCAGAAGTTTTGTTACAGCAGCTGCAAGACACTGTTTGACTTACAGCTAAAGCACAAACAGAAAATAACAGGAAGAATTTTGAAAGGAGTTTAGGGTTAATAGAAATACAATGCTACTGAAGTTAAAGGGAAGTTTTTCTTCTATTTCAGATGAAATGTAGCAAGTCCCTTGTCAACAGCTTTTGAAAATCTCTCTGAAAAGATGAAAAGAAAATTATTTAAAAAAAGTGGAATTGTATGTTCTGTCAACCCTTCACTTCTTCTTTTGCAACTTGAAAAACCTGTTAAAGTTGATCAACAACAACAAAAACTCTGATTCACTGAGTGCCGTCAGTTCAAGGTCTATCACTGACTGCCTAGGCACTCATGCGGGCTCCTACTAATTAAGCATGTAAAGAACGTGGGAGCTGTGCTTAGAAAGTACTTTTTACAGTTAATTAGAGCGATCTAATAAAAATGTGTAATTTTTCTAGCAGTATATTTCACTTTCTGAAGTGTTAGGTAACTAGGGGAACTAAGTAACTTTTGATTACTCTTTTTCATTTTTGAGGAAAAAAAAAACATTGTGAGAAATACACTTCACTCTCTAACTTCTCTTAAAACACGTGATTTGGTGTAAGCCAAATTTGTGCTGGAGCAAGAACCAGTGTCCGTTTTGAGGAGATGAAAGCTTAATTTCTTGTAATGACATTGTAGAAACAGAGGCTAAAAATGAGTAATTACCTCCCGCTTAAGATGCTGCGCAATGGTAATCACTGCACCAAGGGACAATCCAAACAAAGCCTTCCTCGCCATTCCTGGAAACAGCTCCCATTGTTTCTGCTCTGGCTGCTTCTGATGATGTAAGGTCGTAATTGGCACTAGTGCCTCTCATCCCAATTGTTTCCAGGAGTCCCACATTTATGAAAGAGACTGAAAGGTAATAAGACAGTCAAAAGAAGTTTCGAGCATTTTCTTACCCAGTCCCGAGCATGGCTGAGCACATCTGCTGGGCAATCCCTTTTAAGAATTCAAATTATGATCTCTGCAGAAGACATAAATACACAGCCTAAATAGGGTGGGTTGGACGTTTACAACAGTGAGACTCGAGAGTAATTTCCTTTAAGTGATTGGGCTGTATGAATATGATTTATTTACTTGAGTAAAGCTCTGAGTAAAGCAGTAAAGTAAATCAGCCAGACTGATTTTATTTTTATGAAAACAAATTATTTCGATATGTAATGAAAGAGGCAAATTTATTTCCCACTAAATGTTAATGTTTTGTTCAACTAGTGTATTTTTTAAATTCCTGTATCAACCAGCTGCTATAAAAATGTAGAGGCTGCTCAAACCCAAGCAGCTGGGGACGCTCCCTTCTGTCCACAACATTGTAAATAAGGGGTTCATGGGCTGGTTGGGGTGCCTCAGATTCAGTGTCTGCATTAGTACTTGTGCTTTCATCCTTTGGTGTAATGAATCCTTCTGCATTTTATCTAAAATAGAATAATTTCTGCAGGAGGGATTTCTTTTTTTGAGTATGTACTGTAGAGTGTAAGAATCTCCTGGAGGAGACGAAGAGATGAAGAGGATTATTTTATTGAAATATTTGTCTGACTCGTGCACAAAAAGACATTGGCCCAAAGCCCCAAATATCCTGGCTATGCCATTTGATCTCTGCATTGTGAGGTGGAAGGTACACAGCAACACTTTTCTTTCATTTTTTAAAAGGGTTTTGTGAATTTAGTCCCTCAAAATGTGACCCATTTCAACACTTTTCCACACTCTGTGTCGTTTCCTCCCCCCTTTCTTTCTTCTTTCCCATTTTCTTTGTCTTTCTTTGTCTGTAGCAAATGCAGATCAAATATCTGAATATTTTCAGTTAAATTTTTCTCTTTTCAGCATTTGTATCTGTTGTAAAATTATCATGAGAAGCTGGATATAAGCAACATTTTTGAGTATATTATATATACTCATACTCAGTAGTTACATTGATATATTAAGGACAGGATTTGTAGGCAGAGTTGCCTCTCTTTTATTACTTCATTTATATTTTTCATTGTTATTTTATAGTCTATTTCCATGAATAAGAGTGGTCACTGCTATGCAATGCAAATTGCCTATTGTTCAGATTTCAGGCGCTAGAAGATTTAATTGATTAATTTAATTGAAATGGATGAAACTAAGAACAAAAAAATGTTGTTTGCTTTTCGGTATTAGATGCTTAATTAGTAATTTGGCAGATGGGACAAGTAGGGAGGGTATTTCCTGATGGTTGACAATTCACTGAGTTGAGTGCCAACAGCAAATCTAAAATCCCTTAACTGCCATTAATTAATTACCAGGAAATACCTGGCTCGGGTGGAGCAGGTCGTTATGTTTGTACTCCATGTAAAACTGTGAAAGGTGAAAAGAAATCAAAATAACATACAAAGAGTCTCATGAAAAGCTGGTAAAGAGACCCGACTCTGTATATTCCCTGTCGTTGTGCAGTGACACAAACAGGCCATCACAGATGTCCCATCACAGGTGCAGCTCAGACAAAATCAGAACTCAAAGTGCCTTCAGGTTTAGAACTGCAGTGGGTGCAACCAGCAGGGTATGCCCTGTTTCCAGTAGGGTATTGTTTTCTGAGGTGCACAAGTAGTGATGAAAATGTGTCCTGAAGGCTGACGTCTACCCTGTGTTCTTTACAGGTCACATTTTATATTCATGTCAGTTTTGCTTCTTAATGCCTCAAAGCCAGTCATTCCTTGAATGGTGTAAGAATGCTCAGGTAATGGCTTCTCCCCTAACACTTACACAGGGTAAAACTAGGTTACAAAACCTGTTGCAAGATGTCAGGCTGCTAAAGTGTGTCTGAGTTTTCTTCTCTTACTTTAGGTTATGGTCTACAGTTGCTTATTTTTTACTGTAAATTGCTTTATTAATAAAGATGAAAGTGTAGATAGTCCTTGATGGAAAATCATGTTTAAGTCACTCTAATTACACTATTATTTTCCAACATATCAAAGGAAAAGGGAGAAAAAAAAGACTTTTTTTTTTTCTAACAGTGCCTTTCCTGAGATGTCTATGTAATTATTAATCAAGAAAAATCTCGTTTTTCATTAAAATAGAATCCTTAGTCTAAAGTGTGATGAACATGTGATTTAGAGACTTCATGGTTCTGAAATAGGGGAGTTGTATTCCATTTATTTCTGCTTACATAAGTCCAAGTCAGATGAGGATCAAACCCAGAGAACTACTTCAGTTTTCTTTAACAAGCAGAGCCATTCTTCTGGTGACAATAAACACAGGTAAGTAAAAATGGGTACTGGTGCTATTTCATATTATCTCAAACTGCGTAAAGATTTTTCTTTGGATTGGAGGATGGCTTTGTTGGCTACGTGAGCATTTCAAAATAGGTTATGGTTTACTATTTTTTGAAATTGTTTTTATTGATTCAAGTTATTATTGTCAGAGAAGATTTCCTCTCCCTTCCTCTCTCCTTCAGTGGCAATAGAGTGTTATATTTGGAGTGTACTTACATGTACACATTCAAAACTCAGCATTTCCAATGCTTTGGGAGCCCAGACCTATTTCAAACTAAAGAGATAAAGATTATGAATTAGAAGAAACATATTTATCTCTGATATGTTTCAGAACAGGAGAGAATATATATGCAATTATACTGATAAATTTATTTCTATTTCTGAAACATCCCACTGGTGTATACAAATCCATCTTAAATATAAGAAATCCTGGAGTGTAATTTAGACAAGAGGGACATTCTAAATACTCAGGACTTTTACTTAAATTTTTATTAAATAAAATCAGAATTTGGTGAGGAACTTGTGAGATCACTTTGTGTGCACCAAGACTCTTTGCACATTCAGAAGTAGATTTCACAGAACTTTAGAATGTGCTTTAGTCAGGGAGCAGTTCCCCCATTTTTATTCACCTGGACGTGTAGTAATTTTTTTCCCCATCCTGACAGGTAAGCTCTGCAATTTTTCCATCACTGGATTTTCAACAGAATGCATGTGCAGAGATAGGAAGGTCATGTTACGCAGTGGTGCAGGAGGTGGAGACGCAAATGGCACCAAGAAAGAAAGGGGGAACTGTAGGAAGTGTACAGCAAAGTAGTTCATTTCCTTATATTTATGAAATGAGTGAGTTCCCACACATTAATTTTGGGTCAGACTTGTGTTATATTTTTTTAAGCACCCTTCAGAATCAGTTGATACCAGGGTTAGATAACTCATTGAGTCACTTTGCCTTTTCTTTAACAGAATAAATCAGATTTGTTTTTCCAGGGTGCTGTGTCTCAGCAACATTTTAATCCCTTTAGGAAGAATGGGAATTCTAATGTATCATAAAACCCTCCTACTGTTATTCAATGGTTAGTTGTTTAAATTACAACAATGTTCCCATGGGACAGGAAAATCTACAGATAAGAAACAATGTAGTCTAATGGTAAAGATCTTATGATTGTGAGCTGTCCAGTGATCATTCTAAGAATTCACGTACTTTCATACCAGAACAAGATATCTTGTACTTCTGAATGAAGGGTGGATATTACTGCATAAACTACATACAATGCCTGTCAAGCTTTTTGTTTAGGTGCTGTTTAAATACACAGCTCAAACTATTGCTGAAGTGAGTGAAAGGACTTCAAAGGGAGCAAGAACACACCCACTTTATCTGATCTAGTAGAGATACAATGGGACAATGAATACCAGAACATTTTTATGTTTTCAGATGTAAACCTAATGATAAGAAAAAATTGTATTGCTCTGTTTTCCCTGTGGGACACACCTAATAGATATTATATTTAATTCTTTTTAAGAGAAGATGAAATTGTAGATTTTGTCTGCAACCAGATCCCATTCAGGACATACAGCCGTATTTCTTTATAACTGTACTTCTAAATTATATTTCTGTTAAAGAAATTCATATGGCCTAAAAATAGGAGATACTGACAGCCTTGTCCTAAATCTTAGAATCACCAAAATTGTTCATAAAATACCATTATTAGGAAACCTGCTATTTGTTGAAAGACACATTTAGAAGTTCTGGTGTACAAAGAAGGAATCTTAAATTATTTGATAGTAATTGCAATACAATCTTAACAAAGAAAATTGCCCCAATATTTAAAATTTGGTAATATTTCCTAGAAAATGCAGAGAGAGCTCATCAAGTCCCATTTGAGATCAAAAATAATTAATTAACTAAACACAAATGTATATATGGTATGTATTACAGGAAAAGATGTCCTTCAAGTTTCTTGTACAATTTTTTTCTTTTTAAACTTTTGCTGTCCAAAGTTACTTTGGATCTAGTTAGAATAGGATGTTATGCCCTGATTGAATCCAGAAGAAATGGTCTAAAGTGTTTGGATTATGTATTAGAAAAAGGTTCACTGAAAGAGTGGTCAGGCATTGGACTCAGTTGCTCAGATGGAGTCACTTATCTCTGGAAGTGTTCAGGAGGCATTGGAATGTGGCATTTGGGAGTGTGGGGTTTTGGGGGTGATTGTGGTGGAGCTGGGTAAGGTTCATGGTTGGACTGGATGATCTTGAGGGTCTCTTGATGATCCAGTGTGATTCTGTGATCCCTGCAATGTAAAGCAAAGATGGTCTCCTTAATACACAGTGGCCAGATACTCTGCTGATGTCCTTAAGTTTGCAAATGATGCATTTGACCAATATAACAAAAAAACATTTTCAGGGTAGAAATGGCATATAGAACAATACACTTTGTCACTTACCCAGTACAATGAGTAGAGCTGCTGTAATAGGAATAATTGTTCTTGCTGAGACAATAAACTGAAGAAAGGCCCTCGGATTGCTAATGGGAATCTTGGAATTGGATTAACAGATTCCTTTGGTTGTTGTAGCATTTTATTTCATTACTGCACACTGAAGCTCCCTAGGAAATTAGATAATATGTGGATTTTATTTATTACACCCATTGTAATACAATTAAGTCTTCGTGGTTCAGTTTGCAAATATAACATGGCTTTTTTATGTTATCTCAGTTCAGTTTCTACGTAAAGTGTGTGGAAGCAAATACTTTAAATTTTTTTCCTTCTTAATATTAGCTAGATATGTAAGGGCTAGACTGAGCATGGTGCTAGTTTTACCTGAGAATTAAGTTCTCAAAGTAGACTCTAGACATAAGGATAATTTACAATGAAATACGCACAACTTGAAGAAGTGACAGAATGAAATATTTATATAAGCGGGCTGGAACAATCTTATTCCATCATGTTAAATATATTATTTTTTTGTACTCAAAAAGTGAAGTAAAGACATGTCAGCTGCTGTTAAAGCTGAAAGGAAGAGATGTGTATTTGAACACCCATGATTGGAGGAGACACTTGGTTGTTGAAAAAATCTATATTTGCTCACCTCCATATTTCTTTCATTGCAAATGGAAGTTTCAATAATCATATTTTGCAGGACTCAGATCTTGTTAGTGTGTGTTAGACAATGTTGTGAAGCTAATGATTGAATCAAATGTCAGAAGGTAGAGGACAAGCTTTTATTTTCTGATTCCTAATTGTGTTTGGGTGAGCACTGCATTGCAAGTGAACAGGAAGCTTCCCTGAACTGTGGATTTTTTTGGAGCCGGATACAAAAATCTGTCACTTGTGTCAATGTACAAAGCACTCTGGTTTTGGCAACAAAAGTATTTGATATGTCAGCATGAAATTTAAATGACTTCACTTCATACAGCTCTTCCAAGTGCTTCACAGGGCCATTTCTGAATAGCAAAGAAACAATTATATTCTTGATTGTTATTTAGTTTATTCCTGACTTTATAAAATATCAATATCACCCCTTCAACACAAATCAGATCCTAAAATTTCCTTACCCCTGGGTATCTCTGATTTTAATTAACTAATCATTTATGCAGAATGCAGAGACTTCTGTTAAGATGTTACAGTTGAGGAACTCCACTTTTCAGGTATTTTGTCAAACACATACAATACATCTAACACTCAGGTGTGAAGCAATGGAAGTGCTCTTTGTCTTGGATTGTAAAGTTCTGGGCCTTTGTTCTGACAGGTTCCTTGATATGTGAAGGATCTGCAGCATTCACTGATGAGCTCACAGTTGACATATGTCTCATCCTACTGCCTGTGTTTTCTTCTTTTACTTCATCAGTTATGTCATTCTTTGACGCTTTTCCTATTGCATTCTCATCACTTTCTTATCTCTTTCCACATTTGTTTCCTTGTGGCATTGCCTCATTCGGTACATTGCGCTCTCCAAGTTCCTTGACAGCTTCTAGATTCATTTCTTTTTTTCTTTTATGCAAAGGTTTTGTTTAGCCTTTGATTTATTTCCCTCTTTTGCCAGTTCCTTTCCCGAAATGTCGGTTGTACAGTGCCCTGGCAGTGGTATTAACAATTCCCCATGTCTACA
Source organism: Sclerurus mexicanus (assembly GCA_013396755.1). Taxonomy (NCBI): domain Eukaryota; kingdom Metazoa; phylum Chordata; class Aves; order Passeriformes; family Furnariidae; genus Sclerurus; species Sclerurus mexicanus. Next base: position 3,447,531 of record VWZF01002261.1, on the reverse strand, counting down.
GGCTGTACAGCATTAGGATTTTTCATAATCACATTCTGGAATTTTGTATCCCTCTGTTTGTAGCATTTGTTGTTACATCTGAGCTTAAATTCACTTTAACCTCTACTGTATGAGCTTTAAAATACTCAGCGAGTTCTTCTAATCAAAGGTTATTTCTCCAGCAGGGTTCTTCCACACTCTGCTCCATCTCTCTCTGCACCCACACCCTCCATATATGACTTTCTCTTCCTAAACTGCTTTTAAAAATTTCTGTAATTCACACATAGAAAGGAGAATAGTTTTCCACTAGGACTTTTAGCATAAATTATTGTCAAAGAGTGGTTTTTGAGATTGCCCAGAGTAGGTATAGAGCCTAAAAAATAAGGAAGAAATATTTCCCCAGTTGTTATCTGCAGAGAATTACTTTGAACTCTTGTTTCAGAAAAATCTCTTTTTTCCTTTGTTCTAAGTTATATATTAGCAATGTAAATTTTTCACAGGCTTCTTAGAATTTCATTTGAGTATTTGTGACATTTTTAAGGCATTTGTGATATTGAAGATTATGAAAAAGCATGGCTAACCAAACATTTATGGCAGGAAAGTATGTGAAAATATAACAATATTTGATTTTTTTTTCTGTTGTGAAAATCCTATTATTTGAGCAAAATTTCTTGATACTAATGAATTTACTCAAAATAAATACAGCTTTCAGAGGAAGGAGGTTTAGTCTGACTTGTGTCTAAGACAAAGGGAAATCTGTTTCAATCAGAAATTCATATCACAGTGGTTTACTGTCAGTGAAAGAAATATATTTTACTTGTCCTACAGCCTCAAAAATAACATAACATGTTTTGATATTAAGGAACTGTAATTTTCCATTAAAACATCTTATATGTATAAAATTACACCTTTTTCTTCAATAGGAAGGCTGAGAAAGTTAGTTAGAAATTATAATCAAGTTCTAAATTAAAAAATATTGTCAAAAATTAAAAAGAAGCTGCACTTTCCTATGATGAGTATGAACTTACCCTTTTAAATTGGAATTGCAATGAAGTATCAGAGATGTTACTTGTGGGAAGTGAGTGATGAACACTAAAGCAATCTTTGCATATTGCCTGAAACTTCCTAAGTAGATCAGATCAAGTGTCATTAATATCTTCACTCTCACGACTCTCATTTTTAAAATACTGTGTGGATTTATGCAAATATGTTGCTTCTTCCTCTTTATTTAATTTTATCTAATTGTGGGGCAGATGAAAAGGCAATGCAAAGGTTGGGGCACGGGATAAACCTTTGCTATAATTGTGGACGCAGAATTTAATCTATCGGAAGAACAGTTCCACCTTTTCATGCCTCCATTTCTTCATTCTGGAGATGGAGAGCAGAACAGCATGGCTAAAAATTACATTAAATTTGGAATCTCTACTGGAGTTCACCCAAACTACCTTGAGGTATGGCCGTTCATTAGAAAATGTGCCAGTTTCAAAGTCTTCATTGTTTTAGGTAGAGTGAATTGTTTTTCTCACAAATGTATCTATCTTCTGTAGTATTTAGTGTACTCTCTTTATATTTTTGTGTTTGTATGTTTGTATTCTAAGTTTTGGAAGAGGATTGTATTGCTACAGAAAACAAACTGCAACAACTTTTATGCAACAATCATATTTGGGTTTTATGTGGCTGTTTTTAGCTTTTGTAATGTTTTCCTTTGTCACTGAATTTTCGCAGTGGGAGGGACACACGCTATACAGTTTAACTGTGTATATATATATATTTATCTATCTGCAAGTCCCAGGGAAAGACGGGGTAGTAAGGGATAAACATAGTATCCTGTTAGGAAACAGTACTTTGTAGGCAAAAACCCTTCTCCTAGTTTGATACTGGACAAAGAAGATTTGTTGTGCTTATGTTTACAATAAGTTTCTAGCAGGACAATTGGCTTGTTCCTGCATTGGGCTGTATGTTGTAATTTTCTGCGCTGATCTCACATCCATTTCTATTCACTGTTTTATGCATAGCAATGAAGTTGCATTGGCAGTACTCGAATTTGCACAGGAGGACCTAAGTCACACCTTCCCTACTCCAAGCTGCAGACGCTAAAGACAGGGAGCTCATGCCCTGTGATGCAGGAGCCTTGTTCAGACACAGAGGTGCAGGTGAGAAAGCAGCTGGGTAAGCAGGACAGCAGAGCAAGCGGGAAGATTGACTCAAAGGTCAGTCAGTCTAACTGCAGCCTGAGGATCCCATGTGTGAACATGGATTGACCCCACTTTCTTTGGCCCTGCATGAGTCACAAAAGGAGAACTCTTGCCTACATGCTCACGCAGTCTGAGAAACTGGGCTGATATTCTGTTGGCACAGAGGGACCAACCTGAGCCATTTTTCCTGCCTAGAAGCCACAATACTTTGGAGGGATAAGTGGCTTTGTACTGAAGCTTTGCAAGGCTAGTCCTTACTGGGAATATCTGTCCCAGAATACAGGGATATTCCACTGCTTTGACTTTTGTTGGGAATAGTGTTAGCTGAAAAATGCTGATGTATGCATCTCTACTAAGGATTTAATGAAACATGTTAATTGGGACTTCCATTAATTTTAATGGGATTTCCCGTCGGGAGTGTTAGCCCATGAAGACACTAGTATTTTTAGTGCACTCAGTCTGATGTTCCTTAAGGCTACTGACGGGATCCATAATGGAAATACGTTAAAAGCAAGCAGGATTCCTATGTACCCATAGTAAATCTGAGGAGTTCATAATCCATTGCAGGTTCTCCCTGTAGGCAGGAAGGTCATACTAGGGTTCACATGAAGCAAAAGTAGACATGCTCTGAAGAAAACCAGATGATGAAGACAATTCTGAGAATGTGTTCTTGAGTGAATATGACTTAGTGTTTGTTTGTAATATGTGTAAACATCAAGGGATAAAAAAGAGTGCCTGAATGAGAGCTATTGTTAGCAAAAGCAAAACTCACTGCAGAAGAGGAAAAAACAATTAAAGAACCAAAACAAACTAAGAAACAAAGGGTAAGCAGGTGCAGAACTTGGAAAAAGAAGAAGTTGTTTATTTAAACGTTTAAAATTTTAGAAGTAAATCTGTTTCCTTAGTGTTCTGAAGGATAAGAATATAATTTACAGTAATTTACTCCCCTTCTCTTTGCTACTTCAAACTTCCAAGTTACAACTGAAAGTAGTTAATTTTGATGATGAGAGCATAATTTTTCTCTAATTTTGAATTCCCTCCTTTTTCTTTGCTTCCCTTTTGCATGGGTCTCTACTTTTTTCTTATTTAGGCAGTTTTAGGAACTTTATTAAAAAATTAATGCTGCTATGAATATTTACATTGTTATTTGTAAAACAAGGAATCATTTAGAAAACTCAAACAAAATTCAAGTCACAGGGGAGTTAGACATATATAGTAAAAAAGTGATTCTGCCATGGAGGTTTTATATTTTGAAGGAACCAAATAATAAGAGAAATGTTATTATCTCATTTAAGAATGTGGGATGAAGAGCAGAGCAATGAAGTGACTTGCCTAATGGTTAAGGTCTGAGCAGGGAATAGAATCCAGACTGCCTGACTCCTCAGGCAGAGCATTAAAAACAGATTTCCCTTCTCTCCTTCATGAAAAATAAGTGAGGGCTACCTGTTCAACAACCCGGATTTGCTTAAATATGCACTGTATATTTTACTTAAAGAGTTGTGTTTTATCATGACATCAGTATTTTCTAAAAGAATCAATATTTTAACTCACAATAAATCATTTGTAGGTTCAGTGTGTCGCTGCTGAAATGATACTTCTTCCTATCAAAGTGACTGTATCATGTCAAAAGACATTGGTGTTTATTTTTCAGGGAATGAGCACCAGAAAATGCTGCACAGGGTGTTCTGTCTCTGCAGCCCTTGTTAACATTTACCCTGGAGACACATGGCCTAAGTCTGAAGGACTGAAAATGTCACCTATAAAAGGGTTTAAATACAGATGCAAAAATCCTTTTTTTTTTTTCTTAGTATTATCTAGTGTGTGCTGCAGAAAGCTCATCCTTTAAAACCAGCCATGTTTTTATGTCCTAAGGAAATGTTCTTACAATTTAACTCTATAAAATACATCCCCCAATAGGGAATTAGAATTGTAGCCCAGCTGGAGGCTGAATTGGGTAGGCTTTAGCCTGAGAGATACCAAACTCAATAAAACCTACCTGGCATGCTATCTCTTTCAACTGACCTTAAGGAAGGTATGGCCAGGGCAGGAGAAAAAAAACCAAAACAACAAAGCAACCAACAAAAAACCACCTAAAATGAAACTAAACATTTAGAACAAACTGGAAGTAACAGAAGAGAAGAAATACGTTACTTCATTCCACAGTGTATAGAAAGGTGAATTGTACAATATCTAGAAGAGGGAATTAAAGTGGAATGTTCTTTACTTAGTTCCACAGCTATGATAAAAGTTGCAGTTTGCACATTATGTATTCTCAGGCATGTCCCTAAGCTATCTTTAATGAATGCAGTTCTCATTAATTTAAATGCTACTTACATGCAACTAGCAAAAAAAAAAAAAGTTCTTAATTTAGAAGCAGTTTATGTGGTTATTCCACATGAAGTATCAGAACTGTAAGTTGTTAAAATCGGGACAGAGAGATGAGTTTTTGGAGACATATGTAACAGATTTGGGGAGGGGGCAGTGAAAGAGAAATACTGTTCTTTAAGGGAGGCAAATGACCCTGGTTTTGAAGGATTATAAATCTATTTTCTTGAGGCCCACTGTCTTCCAGCAGTGACTCCACCTGCATGGTAACTAAACCTTTTGGGGCAGGAGCTCTCCTTTTGTTTTGTGCTTGCACAGCACTAAGGGTAGCAACGTTCAGGAGTGCTGCAGCATTAGCAATGAGGGACAATAGTAATTCCCTGGCAGGCTACAAGGTGTATGAGGCTAATATATAAGTTCAAGGAGACTGTATCAAAAGAGAAAAATTCTTTCTTTGTGCTACTCATGAGTTCAGGAACTTTCCATATTTGTTGCTAGGACACCTGCCATCCAAAAATTAGCTTTATGCAGAGGTTTATCTCTCTGCTCGTTCCTTTGGATAGTTTTTCCTGTGTCCAATCTTGACTTTGCTTTCAGTTGCCTTTAATTCCCATTTTAGCAGATCTGTGAGAGTGACCCAGCATTGTAAAGGAACTTATGATGAAATAGATTTTTGTCCCCATTTTCATGTAAAAACATTCAGATGCAGAGAAGTTCCCAGGCTTCAGTAGGAAACCACAAAACCTGCCTGCTTTCCTTGTGCAGTTTGTTCCAAAGCATTATGAACTGAAGGTAAGAATTCCTACCAGTATGAAAGCTGAACTTAGCTAGTCTTGGTTTTATGCCATTTTAGGCCAATCTTGTAGAGAAAAAATTGAATTTCTGATTTTTAAATATTTTAGCAGAAGGAGCCATTATTATAAGGGATGTGAATGTGTAATATCTGATAATGGATTTCTACCTCTGCGTAGAAAATCAGCAGTGTAGTAATATCTTTCAGAATGTTTAAAATTAAAACAGCTCTGGAATTTCTTTGGTATAAAAACAAGAAAAAACCCCATACTTTTGTAGTCTGTTTTTGTAATAAGCCAGGAAAAAGAGCTCATTTTATAGTTTAAATGATGTAAAATAACTGAATTTCAGCAAACCTGGCTTCTAGCCTGGCTTTCTATGACCATATTTGTCTAATACAAAGAATTCAATGTTTAATATTCCACTGGAACTGCATTCTAATTGCATAGTTCTTCATGTCTTTAAGAAAAAAATCCCAACTCAAAACAAACAACATTGAAAAAAGTCAGGCTTAATGTCATTAGCTTAATGTCTAAGTTTAACAAGCCTATGGGTAGTGAACTGATTTTATAACATACCAGGATATGTAAGGAAGCTATAATCCCTGTCAAAAACCTGATTTGGAATGTTTTAGTTATTGGGGTTTTTTAGAAATCTGATTTGTTAACTGCTCTCAGCAAAGCACTGATGTCCAAAGATTGTATGTGCATATGCAGGTGGGTACAACTTTGAGCACTATAAATGGGTTTTAAATATGACTGTAAAGGTTTTTCTTACGCCATGAGGAAAACAAAGAGATGGGAGATTTTTCTGTGTGGTTTAATGTTAATGCAATGAAACAATCTTCTGAAAACATGTTTCTGGCCATCTCCCATGGTGTTGGCTGGCCCTGGGAGGGGAGAGGTCATCCTGTGGCAGCAGGAGTTTCACTCGATGCTTAGCTGCATGCTTGGCTGTGGAACCAATGGGAAAAACATGTAGGAACGATGTTCTCAACCAGCTAACAGGAGGGAGAAGACAATCAGGTTGTTCAAGCTGAGTACTTGATGTGCTGGCCAGTTTATCCTCATGCTCTGAAGAGGGAGGATGTGGGAGATCTCTCAAAAAAAGATGTAAAGAATATTTTGCAAACTGCTCTCTGTGGTCTTCCTAATGGCACGAGCCAGATTTCTGCTAGTCAGGAGCCCTCCCTCACTTATGCAGATTGTATAGAAATCAGACCACATTAGGAACCTATTTGCAGTAGCTGAATTTTGATGAAGTTGCTGTTAGTCCAATTTCTCTCCTGTCCCAACAGCTCTTTCTCAAAAAGACTTTCTCTGTTATTCAAGAATAGGTGTTGTCATTGTTCAGGATTACTCACTAAAACCTGATGTTGATTTATATGACCTGAAAATGGTAAAAATTAGTAAAGCCTTTCTTAAAGTACTATATTTATGGCAGTGGTGATCAAAACTTCAGGGTTAAAATATGCTGTTCTTAGTTATATTCATCTCTTATATATATACTGCTTCCCAACATGAGCAGGAAGAGTCACCTGTGAAGTTTTTTTATTTTTAAACAATTTTCTTGTTCTCAGCAGCATATAAATTCCTACGAATTTTGCAGCGATTTTAAAATTTTATCTTTTCTTACAGATGATGTGGGGAAGTTTCCTGGACATAAACAACCCATGCAGTGGGACACTGAGCTGCTGCTGTAAAAGTTCAAGATCTGAGGAAATCACAGCCAGGTAAGTGCTCTCATACTGACAAGGATTGAATTGCAATATGTTTCTATCCACATTTTTTAAATTAAGTTCTTAATTTGATGTAAATCAGATAACTGCAATGGAGCTACAATGACCCAAACTAGCTGGAAAGCTTTTGGTGATTTCCATAAATTACACCCTGGTTTCCAAGCATTCCTGGTCTTAATCCCTAAATGAAAGCCCAGCTAGTGAGTTTTAGGTGTTCAGAGGGCTGGCATCAGAAACTCTTGTCACTCCCAAATCATCTTGCCCTGAGCAGCAAGGTGAAGTGTATTGACTGAGCAACATAGAGCAGCTTACAACACATTTACAGCAGAGTTGGGATCTGCTCTCTTTTCCACTAGGAAATAGAAGCATTCATACATTTATGGAAATTTAACCACTTTTGCAAAGTGAACAGTTTCAACAGGCAAAATTTACACCACTCCAGTGGAAAATCATTGAGATTTAAGCAAGGTGTTCTAAGTTATAGCAGAAAGAACCAGGAGTTTGTTGCTAAGGAAGTTGGGTCTTCTGTGATCAGAGATAGTCAGAGATTTCATTGGAGTGAAGCATTTGTCTCTGAGTTGCTTTACCAAAGTTTTGTTATGAATCTGTTGTAACAGTTGATGTAAATGTCAGGATTGTAGAGGAAAGGTTTAAAAACATAAATGAATTAAAGAGTAAGAGAAAAAGAAGAATTGAAGCAAACGAGTACATTTGTATTTTTTAAAAAAAGCAGTTTTCATTCATGTATTGGCAATATTTCATAAATATGCGAGTTTGATAACTATATAAATAATCAGCTGAATGAGCCTAAATCTGATTGAATTTCACCTCTTACAGGTATCCTATTAGCAGCCACATTTTTTGATCTTCAGCATTTTGGACCCAATTTTATAATCTTTTCCACACTAATGAGCCATCACTTGAGGAAAGTTTTGTTTCTGGAGTAATAGGATTAATTATTTTAAGGATGTGCTCAATGAAAGGTTCCAAAATTGAGGCCTGCAGCTTGCACTGTGTGTGATGAGGGCTCTCTCTCATCTTCCCTTTAAAGAACTCTGCTTGCTTTTACTATTTTGCCTGGAAACCACTGTTCAAAAACCTAATGCTTGTAATAAGTAAACAGGGAAATGTTAAGAATACAGAAAAATATTTGTAGAACTGCCAAGTTATTTTAAGCTTTGGAAATGATCTCATAATATGAAAAAATAAAAAGGAATAAAGTTACTTATTAAAGGTGAAAAATGACAGAGGTTGAACTGGTATAATTTTTCTTCTTCATAGAATTTCCAGTCTTTTTTGATGAATGATTCAGATGAAATTGTTGTGCTTATAATTTAAAAACACAATCAGTGATTAAATTATAGATTTTTGGAGATGATGTGAGCATATTTCCCATTCTAATATGTCCATATGTCTGACAACGGGTAGCAAAAACAGAGTAATACATGTCACAACCCATTGTACATTTTTTTGGTGCATTTGAGAGCACAAGTCCTACTAAACTATCAAAAACCTCGTTTGCCAATGTGGGTTGTTCTAAACTAGCCCCATATTTTCTTGCAGCATTTGAAGCCATTTTCATCAGCTACCCCAACACCCTGATTACTCATCTGAGTCCTGTTCTCCCCACAGCTATGGTAACTAATTAAACAGTAAATTAACACATGTATTAATGGATTACATGCCTTGGTAACAGTGTATAAGACCCTGTAATTCTTTGATTGTATCTATGTTCTTCCTCTTGTACTTATTTTTTATTAGTTAGATCAACTAAGATTATAATATTCTTTAATTGTTATCAGAAAAAGAAATATTCAATCTGGGGAACTTATTGCTTAATATAAGCAGGAAAATATTCAGTGAAAAGAACCTTTTCCCTGAGAATATGTTGGACAGTTTTGAATTTCCAAACATTTAAGTGTCATCTGGTTCCTAGAAAAATTCTTGAGGCCTTACAAATTTCTTCTTCAGCAAACAGGCAAAGTTTGGACAAAATGAAAATACTTTTGACAAAGAAAAATGAGTCCCAAAGTTAAATTGCAGTGTTTGAGAAGTGCATGTTTTTAATATAACAATTCTGCTCTTAAAGCAAGTTGTGAAAAGATAGTTTAGAAATCATGGTTTTTTTCACAGTCTTCCTGGCTTCTCTTTTTCTCTACAGCTGGCTTCCAGTTGGTTTAATATTTGACATCTAAATGAATTCTGAAGAATGACTTGGGAATTGTCAGATGATGGAAGATCAGTCTTGAATGCCCTCAATGAAGGTCAAAAATCCTTGGGTTTGATGCCTTTGAAAATATTGATATTGGCTTGATTGAGTAGCATTACATTAGCATATCAAAATGTTTCAGGTTAAATTTTCAAAGATATTAATTTTATATTTTCCTGTTTCAGTATGATAGTAAATGAAAATTGATTTTGTCTTTGGTTCAATTAGACACGTGTCCTGGACAAAATTCACCTAAAGTACTTGCTCTTTGAAAATGTGGAATTCAGTTGCTAAAAAGTCTATTTAGCAAACTCTACTGCCTTTTGTCAAAAGAAAAAAGGGCTGAAAGCTTTCTCTGGCATGTAAAGCCCTATTTTTACGTTGGGTAACTTGGTGTGTTTCCCACAAAGACCCTGTGAATGTTCAATAGTTCTGTCCACAGCAAGGTTCCAGCAAGGGACACAGTTTTGAAACATGCTCAGAGTTATGTGTACATTTTGCTGTCTTTCTTTGATAGAAATAGTCTGCGCTTATTTTGGGTCTTTTATGGCATATTGAGCGCTCCATATATTTAAAATCAAATCCTTTGGAATCACTGCAAAAATATAACAGGGCTAATGTAAAGGCACAAACTCTGACCTTTCACATGGCCTTTGGTAAGATCAGCTGATGAGAACATTTGACCCAAACCTTTTAAAGACACTTCCCTGAACATTCTGAAGCAACCTATTTTTGCACTGATGTTGTGCACCAAAGAAGCTATTTTTCTATGTTTCGTATTCTGGTATTTGTGATCATTTCTGCACCAAATGATGTTTCCACTAAATGTTACAGAAACTAATAATGTATGTTTTTTGTATGTCCTCATGTTAACGTGTTTCATCTTGGAAGTCAATCATTGAGTATTCCCCATCATAACTGAGAAGTCTTCTGTGAACCTGGTTTTCCATGTACTTGGCTACATACCTACAGGCTTTTTCCCAAATAAATTCATTGCTATTAACTTAAATAGAGTAGAATTTTTTAGATTGTCTTTATTATTTTTACATTTGTTTGATTTTTTTTTGCTGGTTTTGGTGGCTTTTTTTGTTTGGTTGGTTTTGGTTTTTTTTGTAGGGAGTTGTATTTGGGGTCAGTTTGTTTTCTGATAAAACTGTAAACCCTCCAGTGTAAATGCAGTGTCTTTCCAGTGTTTAGTCCTGAAGATTTATGGAGCTTTGAATATTACAGAATAAAAATAAATCACTATATTTAATAATAATCTACTCATTTACAACACCAATTATCACTGTTAAGGTGGAGTCACTAACAGTTTTGTGTGAGAGTTCGGTCTGGGTGAAAAAAACCCGAACAATAAAGCACATCATCTCTTACCGCAGCCAAATATTTGTAAACTGAAGTTGCTGACAACGTAAGTGGTAACAGTCATCTTGCAACCAGATGGGACAGTCCTGTGTTTGTGAACTTTTGCCCTAGGAAGCAAGAGGGTAAAGAGGAGAAAGGAGAAATGCTTAGTAATTATTGTTGCACAGTATTACCTTGCAATTATTCTTTCTCTTAGGCACACAAGCATAAGAAATTTACAGAAAGAGAGTGATGCAGATACAGCAGGTAGGTGTAATTTTGAGAACTGCCACTGGGTGTTTATATAGTTGTTGGGTTGGTTCCTTTTTCTTAGTCACAGTACACAGAGTGACAGAGTGGTCACTAGGCTATTAATGATGTCATAGATTAAATTGTGTTCTGTAAACAAAAATTTACACCCTGTACTTCCAACTGAACTGAAAAGTCATTTAAAATTTGCAATAAAGAGTCTGCACTTTTTATCTTTTTAAATCTTCTACTTTGAAGTCTAACAAATTAAATTCACGTGGGTTGTGGAGGTGTGGTCTAAAATTTAGGTGAGAAGGTAATGTATTTAAGAATAATCACTTTGCTGTGCAGTCATGTTAAGTGCCCATCTACTTTAAAGCATGAACTTAGTTGCAGAATATTTTAACTTTTAGTGTTCCAGAATTCCTTATACACCTTGTCTGCCATTAATGCAGGATGTTGGTGTTCACTGATACGTTTTTCTACATCCTGTTTCATAGCTGGCACTATCACACTGTTTCATACCCAGTGAAATCACTAACCCTCCCAAATGTGGTTAGGTAGAAAATATTTTCTGCAGATGTTTGTACATGAAATCTATTGGTGGTTTTGTTCATTACCTTGTGTTCTCTGAAATATGTTTTACCGCTTTACAGTACCCTATCATATGCTCGGCCTGTCTCTCGGACTCCACTGACGTTATTCCTCCAACCATCACAAACTGCCCACAAGCTTTCACCATAACCACTGAGGCACATCCAGTACAAGTCAGCTGGGAACAACCTGAAATTGGTGCTAATGGCAGAGATATTTCTGTATCTGAAGCCTCCTCCCTGCAGTACAGAACTGGTCAGGTTCAGGATACAGCCCAAGAAGAAGCTGGAAACACAGCCCTTCGATGTGTCAAAGTAATCACCAAAAGTAAGTGCTATTTTAAGATAAGGCTCAACATATTTGACTGTGGATACTGCTGCCTCTTTCACAGTTCAAACTCAGTGCCTGTGTTTGTTTCCATGCACAGTTTGATATCAGGTCCACTATGGCAAATAGCATGATTATTTAAGGTTTAAAAATAGTTTTCTTCCTAAAACCTTCAATGCTAGCGAACCAGCTCCTTCAAGGAATATCAGTGTTTTAGTTCAGGGAAACGTTTGTTTTGTAGGAAATAGTTTCTATAAAAACTGTTTTACCATTTGCTTGAGTCATTTGGGGGCTTTGATGACCTCTATTTGTCCTCACTGCAGACTGGTCACTGTGCCTGATGCTGTGGGGAGGCCTCTGTAAGCTTTGTGTTCTCGTTAATAAAACCCTACATTTATACAGTGAGGATTTCCAGCATTTTAGATTGCAATGAGAATGAAACATGTTGAGCAATAATATGCTGATGCACTGTCTCAAACGCACATTTGGGGTTGTTGCAGCTCCTCTGTGGAGTATTTTGCTCATGTGGATACTTTCTTTAAGCACTTAATTACGAAGTCTGGTCCTTGTTCAACAAAGGCAAATTTAAAGTACTTTAAGCTGTGTATCCACTCAGACTTTGAGCCTTAGTGACTGAGGGAAGCCCAGAAAGGCCATTATGTCTGTTTTCATCAGGAGAGAGCCAAGCGGGTGGTAAATTTGGTAAAGAACATTTGGAAATCTTATTGCTTCCACTTAAGAGTCCATAAACTCCAGTAGCACAGAAGTTTTTAAATTAATTTAAAGGTGCTTCCATAAAGGATTGATAGCTTTTAAGTGTTAGTTTAATCATTAGTCCTAATTGTGTGTCTAAGCACTTTAATAGGCAGAAACAGAACACTTTCTAGTCAGCAGAACTTTTGAGAAGGTTTTCAAGCTTATTGCTCTAAATTGAACAAGCTTTTTTAAAATGCAGCCAGTGTTCTGAATTAAGGTCATAACAGTGAAAAGCAGTTATTAGAAAAGTGGAAAAAAGAAAGCTACTTCCTCTGGCTTGGACAAAGTTTGACGAAAAAGGGTCATTGACACGATGGCAGAACATGAAGGAACTTTACTAAGGATTGTAACTACTTCCAATAAAACAGCAGGAATGGTAGAACTTTCAAAAAAGCTTGTTGAGATGTTTGGAGTCTCTGATTTTGGGTATATTCAGCACTACTTAGCTGTGGGAATAATCTTAGGCTAATTTCTTTGTGAGTTTCAGGTGAAGGTTGTGGTTCCTTGGGTTTTTTTATATGTGCATGCTTTTTTTGTTTATTTTATGAAAATGCAGTTTATTACCTGCCAAACCTGCTCAGGTGAGGACTTCACTTTGGGAAAGAGAATCAAAGCAGAAGTTGAGGTTGAAGATAGTGTCAAGATTTTTGACAGTGGTTTCTTGGAAATGCTCTTAACTATTTGAATGTAGAAATCTGAATACTACAAGACACTCATAATGTTATTTGGCTTGTACATGTTGTCTAGAAGTAAATAACTTAGGTTGTCTTAGCCACAATAATACTGCACCAGTTGTGGCTCTCTCGTTTATTTTAGCATATTTGTTTGGCTGCTTCTCAGGAAGTGACTTCAGTAAGGAAGCATAGTAATTCAATTATCAAGCACTCCTAACCCTTCCAACAAAATCCATATGAACTCAATGTAAGAAAAACATTTATTTGCAGCTTCTTGTCTTCAATAACTCATTATGTTACATGCAACATGATTCACCCTAGGAGGTTTATCTGTGATGAGGGAAGCAGGAGGAAGAATGAAAAAATCTACCACCAACCTAAAATATGTCATTGCATTCTAGGCAAATAATACTATTTTCAGGAGAAATAGCTCAGTTATCTCTCTGGAGGAAATTCCTCCAGCCTCTGTGCCTTATACCCTTTGTTCCAGATCATCTTGAGACAAGCAATTAGAAAATCTCTAGCTTGGGAAACATGTTGCCCCAAAGGTGGCTCGTGTTTATTGTGAATAATTGAATTTGGATTGCTGAAATTGCAATGTGTCCTCTGAATGTTACTGTTAACGTTTTAAGAAACTGAAATAATGACAACAATTTGAGAGTGTTTTGAACATTTCACAGTCACTGTTCAAAGTTTACACACTCTCGCTATCAGTGAGGAAAAAAAGCCATATAAAAGAAAAGTCACAAAATTACATGGTAGGCAGCTGAAGCGTCTTTCTTAGGAGAAAATCTATCTTTGGAGAAAACTTCTGATGTCTATGGATATTCTTGTTTAAAATAATTTTTTATTGTCTTTGTTTCACACAAGTAAATTCACAAAAAATAACTCTCTGTACTATGAGTTGGAAAAGACCAGTGTAAAATTCATCTACATTTTCATTTTGGTAGAGAAGACATCTTCACTCTACTTTGAGTATTATGCATGGCTTCAAAATACAACCACCTGACCTGGAAGTTAGTATCAGTTTAAAGTAGAGGGACCATCTAGGGGGTTTTGTGGGTAGGAATACTTAGCCTCTCCAATGTGCTTTACATGTGTGCTCAACTATGGGCCAGCAAGAGTTGTTAAGTGTCCATTCTGCAGGTAATATGAAGAAAGCTGCAAGGACAGCCTGACACTCCTGTGTCCACGACTGGATATTGGTCATTCTGGGGAGAAATGCAGAGAAATGGGAATGGGCATTTGTTGTAGGAAAGAACAAATTCATCCAAAGGGCTGTATTGGATGAACAGTCTCAAAACACGTAAGTAAAAAAAGGGAATATTTTCCCTTCTTTAAAAAATATGATTTGAAAGACAGCTATGCCAGATATTTTTGCCAACTTCTCAGTGCTTCACATACATTTGCGCTGTGTTCAGCAACCTAATAGTATGGGGATATAGTTAGAAACTTAAAAAAGGAAACAGGAGATCATCACAGAGGCTCAGAACAACATTGAAAAGAAACAACGTCAGCCTGTAGCTAAAGGATAATGTAATTTATGTTTCTGGATATAAGAACCTTGGGAAAGAGGTGAACTCTCAGATTTGTAAGTAGGTCAAAGTGAGTGTCCTGCCTGCCTCAGCTGCCAGAGGGGATCAATTCCCTTGGACCAGTGCCTTTATGGAGGTGTTTTAGCCTAACATAGCCGCATGAATCAGCAATCTGACACTGCTGCTTTGCAATGGGATGGGAGCTGCACCGATGTCTCGATGACCAGTCTTAGCAGTTTTGTTACTGGGACAACAAGGGTAAACTTCAGCTGTTTGGAGACCTTTCCAAGAAGAGTACTGGCACAGTCCAGCTGTAAGCAAAACTGGACTTTTGCAGCTTGTGCATCATAGACACTAACACATCTCTAGTGCTATTGTGATCAGATGAAGAAAAATGTTTGTAATTTAATTGGGTTGGGCTAGGGAAAAAAAGTTTGGCATCATAGATGGGCCACACTGTTTGAAACTGTCTGAAAGGAAAAAAATTCTATTGCAAAAATTATCCTGGCAAATTCTTCTCTTTCCAAGAGTAGACAGATGAGTGTTTTAGATACAAAAGCATCATTCGCAAACAAAATATAAACCTGGAATGATTTAAGGATTTGAGCGAACTGGCTAAAAGGACAAAGCCCAAAACATCTCTTGGCTTTAAGTCCTATCAGAAAACATGAAACAAACTAAGTGTTCTTATTTTGCCTAAAATTTGAATCCCATATTAATGATTTTTCAATACATCTAGAACTATTTTTCAAGGTAAGAAGATCCAAAACGTTGTTAAAGACATTAAGGCAGTGTGCTGTTATCTCTTGGAGGGTTCAAACTGACAGAGGGCAGGTTTGGATTAGATATTAGGAAGAAATTCCCTGCTGTGAGGGTGGTGAGGCACTTGGACAGGTTGCCCAGAGAAGCTGCGGCCGCCCCATTCCTGTAAGTGTTCAAGGCCAGGTTGGATGGGGCTTGGAGCAACCTCGTCTAATGGAAGGTGTCCCTGCCCATGGCAAGGGTTGGAACGAGAAGATCTTTAAGGTCCCTTCCAACCAGGCCATTCTGTGGTTCTATGTGTTACATGCATGTCATCATATGTTAACTGTTATCAGATTAAGAGTACTATATAAACTAGGGAAGGGGTTTGGTTAAAGCCATTGATGAGGTGTATATCTTCCTTAGGTCCTGGAATTAGGTACATTTAAATAATCTGCTTAATTTCAAGCCCATGTGCTGCATACTGCTAAAATACATGGGAAATATTATGAAGGATTCATTGGGTTTTTTTCAGCTGAAATGACACAGATACCCAGGAGAAGGGGTTAGCCAACACAGCAGATGCACCTTGTTAAATCCAGTGTGTAAATGAGGCAGTGTGGAAACAGGGCTAACACTGTTCCAGTGCTGCAGGAGGACGGTGGGTTTGGGAGGGCAACTGGGGCTGTGGGCAGTGACATGAGCTACTGGAGCAGCATTCTTTAGGGTTCATCCAACACCACTGGTACGGGCTCATCAGAAAGCTTAAGCAGCATGTTTGAAGGGAGTTAAGAACAAGTCTTGGCAGAGCCTTTGAAAGATGGCTCTGGAACCTGAAGAAGACAGCTGGAGTTTGCGCTTAGAGCAGATCTGAATGCTGGATAGGAGCATGTTTATAAGACAGACTTACACTGCAAGTTGGAGATTTAAAGACTGGGAGGTGCACCAGCAATTAAAGCATTGGTCATGAGGATAGCTTTAATCTACTGTTTTGAAATGATGTTAATGGAATATGGGAAAATTTAACATTTCAGAATTTTGCTTTTTGTATTTTGTATTTTTGATGTGCTAAGTATTTTGATTTTGTGTTCTGTATTTTTATCACAGCCTCTTAAAAATAAGGAACTTTACTCCCAGTAAAATGATTGTATCTTAGAGGGGAGTTTAGTTACTGTAATTTTTCCAGAGTGATGGAAATGGAGTTTAGTCTGTAATATTTGTTTTATTCCATTCCATTTAGAGCCTGATCTTTCATGTACTAACAAACCACCCGATGGAGACCCCAGCAGCCATTGAACCAAGAGCAGCAATTCTGTATTCTGTCCTGTATGAAGGGCACTGATTTCTACCGAAGTGTGCAGGTCTGGCATATTTCTTTTAGACTTCTTATATGACATATTTCTCTCATTTGGATATAGCGTGGCAAACAACAAATCATATCATATGCCAGGAGCTTGCCCAGGTAAGGCAGCCTTGAAAATTCCTATGAATTTGATTCCTTAGAGCTTTTTTCTGGCTGAAAGCTTGTTGGTTAACACATTCAGCTGTTGTTATAGAAAATCATGTTGAATGAGTGTGGCCTAAATGGAGAAAAGAATGGGTTTGTTTCTTTGTCTCCAAGTAGGCTGTCTCTGGGGTGAAGATTCTGATGTCAGACATACTGAAGTGTATTGAGTTCAGAGGAGCTCCACAGGACCTGAGCCAAAGTTATGGGGAATTGGCCAGAGCGTTCAGCCTTTAATGCTCTTGCAAACGCTGGTTGCAATGTCTGTGCTTTTGTGCATTCATAAAATACACATTCACCCCCACACAGACTGTTAGTGATGGTTCTTGAAGGCTTATAAAGATAAATTTCTGCAACATTTTCTTTCATTCTGTCTTTCAACAAACACAGATATCCTTACTTTTCTTTGTCTGGGAAAAATGATAAATTAGTACAGTGCATTTTTATTGTCATGACTATTTGCTGAGTAGTAGGCCATACCAGATATGGAGTCACATGGCAACTGTACACGAACAGTAATTTTTAGCACAAAATTAATTAAACAAAGATTCTTCAAGGACCTAATACTAGGGGATGCTGATTTATAGATTCAAATTATGCCCCGCAGTCCTGGAGAACTTTGTTTTGCTTCTCCATTAGCTACTGATGGGACAAATGTGCTTGGAAATCTGCCAGAGCAGATATTCCAGAAAAAATAATTTATGGTTTAGCATGTTTTCTTCCAACAAAAATAAAGCAATTTAAGAATAAAAAACCACAACCCTTTTTTGTTCTGCAGGAACAGTGTTCACAATGGGAGTTCTGGAATAACTAGACTGGAATAGCTATTGTGGTAAACTGCCAGGGTATGAAGGAAGCCCTAGCTGATGGGTGCTGAGGCATATTTACAAAAAAAATTAAAAAAAGATATTAGTTGTTGAAAAGAACATCTTGGCTCTAAGAACAGAGCCAAGATAGACTCAAAGGAAGCAAGTTAACTAAATAAACTAAATATATAAACAAAAGAAGATCAGAATATGTTCGGCCTCATTCAAATTTACATGAGAGGTGGAAGCCTCAAGGAGATTTTCTCTTGCAGGTGTTCCTATATGGCTTACAAGAAAAAAGAGAATAATCCAGTGTCAGACAGTGTCAACTGAAAAGGATCCCTGAATTGGTTTACTGCCAGGATGGCTGGGTGGTCAGAGACCTTCTCTGAACTGACAGGTAAAAATGGATCTTGTCATAAGTATTTAAGAGTTCGGGTCTTGCCTACGGCTTTTGGAGCTCTGGCAGGACAGGTGTCCCTCTGTTGCACTCCTGCTGCAAGGCTTAGTAGGTCTGAGGCTTTACAGCTTCATGTCCTTGCAGACTTCAGAGACACTTAAACCAATCTGCAGATGAATGAACTTTGAGTCTCAAAGCAGAGCGGAATAATTTTAATGACACAGTTGGAGGGGCTATACTATTGTAATTCCCTATCTCATGTCCATGCTAAGTATTTACAGATGATGAAGAGAGCTTGCAAAAATATAATGACAAGTTCAAAGCAAGTGGGGAAAAGCAAAGTCTTTTTTGCTGAATTGTGCTTTCTGTCATCACTAAAATGAGAACATGCTGCTTTCACCATCTATTTGTTACTGAGGGCATCTTGTATTCTCAGTTTTTAAACCCTTATTTATACTGTACACAAGGAAAAGCCTGTTTGGCATTTGTCTGCATTCAAAAGAACATACTGGATCATATTTCACGTATGTTTAGTATGTCTCTTGAGCTGCATTGTTTGAAAAATAGGGTATGAAGATGATGATGCAGTAATATCTGCCAGGATTGTCCTTTAAATTTAATCATCTCTCTTATGCAATGAAGTGTAATCTTGGACCTGTAATTATCAAGCCAGTGCATTATCTGTACTGTTCAAAATCACATGGGGTCCAGAAAAGGAGATTCACTGCAGTATCCTGATGCTGACGGTATTAAGACAGCACTGATAAACACCCTCTATTCTTAGCAACAAGGGAACCCATTTTTACCAGGTACCCCTCTCTTCTTTCCAGTTGTGTCCTGCAGCCAGGCGTACATATAGTGATTTCATCACATCACATCTATCAGTTCATTCTGGACCTGAAAACATAATAAAAGAGGCCTGGAGAAGGCAATAATTTTGCTGTCAGTTTTCTGAAAGCACCATTAATTTGATTTTTCATTGTGTATTTTAATATACCTCAGAGCATATTCTCTCCCTTTGTGGTAATTCACATTCTCCAGTAGATGAAGAAAACTGTGATTCTGTAAGTATACCTTGCTAAACACACAGCCTGTCCATCAGAATGTACATCTATCATGCCCCTGATTAGTGGATACACCCCTAACATCTGTTTTAAAACCTGATGGTTTTCCTGCCTGTAGGTGATAATTCACTTTCAGGGGCTGCTTCAAATAAATGCTTTGAAAGAAACGTATAGAGCAGAAAACATATAGGAGAGTTAGAATGAACACAGAGGCTGCAGGGCCAGCTGGTCAAATGCAGTGTTAATTGAAATCTATGGTCTCACAGCGGTTGCTAAGAAGCCTGTGAATAGAACATGTGAAAAAGGTGTTCTGTGGGAAGGCTGCAGAGATGCTGCTGATTTGTGACTGTGGTGACAGTGCTAATCCAAGGATTAGGTGGAAGCAAGCAGGAACAACAGGATCTTTTTATTTTGTTTATTTAATGATGCACACCTACATGTATTTAACTCAAACCCATGCTAGTTTTCTACAGTTTAGTTCAATCACTGTAGTTAAGGCCAGATGATACTATATTGTGCATAAAAGAAGGGAAATTAGGGAAAGAAAAGCAAAAAGAGAAGTCCTTGTGAAGTTGCTACCTTATTTTTTCTCCTAAGCATACTGGCTGTGCCCGCTGATGTTACTGGAAGACACTTCAGGCTCCCTTTTAACTTTTCCTCTCAGCAGCATATCTGTGCCTGGTAAACCAGTGGAGAATGTCTGTAAACAGAGGAATATGCAATTTTTCTTTATTCTGAAGTGTAATTCTTTTGCAATGACAGAAGAGAGACTCTTTTTGGAGTTGAATCAGTGACCGTCCATAACTGCACAAGTATCTTTTTGGTTTGTCTTTCTCTTTGGTGTTTCTCTTTTGGTTTATTTTTTTTTTTCATAATACCACTCTATAGGCTTTGCAGGTTAACATTGTCCTTGGTGATAATCACAGAATATTTGGGGTTCGAAGGGACCCACAAGGATCATCCAACCCAGTTCTTAAGTAAATGCCCCGTACAGGGATTGAACCCCTGATCCTGGTGTTATTTGCTCACAGTGTGTACATACTGCCTGTGTATGCTCAGTAATTACATGTTTTATTTATTTTCTCCTTCTGCTGGGTTAGAAATATGATGAAATTTAGATTCGTCTGGCTTTCAACTTGCAGCCATCACTGCATGTAGAAACTGATGGGGATTGCTGCTCCCTTCAGTTGTTTCAACAGCATTAAAAAGGCATAAGCAAGGAGTGATTGAGGAGAAGGCCAGAGATTCCACAGCACAGTGAGGATAGTACAGCCAGAAAACCAGCTCAGTGCATTCTTCCTTGCTGGAAGGAGCAATGCCAGTTATTCCCCAGTGCCAGAACAGCTTTGCTGAGGAAAGGGCTGTGAGTTCAAGTGTCTCTGAGGCTTCAGCTCCTTCAAGTGTACCTCAATTGAGATCAGAGTGCTATTTACTGCCCTGCTGTGCTCCTCCTGTGGTCCTGGCACAGCTGGGAAAAGATGCTAGGCTGGAGCAGTATTACCTCCAGTTTCCAAGACCTTTGGAGATAGCTGGTGGAAAGGAAAGTATCTTGCAGGAATGTGGGTAACTGCTGGGTGCTGATCTTTGGTGAATAATAAGGAACGAGAGGAAGATTTTTCTTGAAATAATAAAAAATCGTGGCAGTGCTAGTAAAGTACTGAGGTCTGAAGTGATGGGAAAGACAGAAAGATCTGAAACTCAAAGAAGTTTTGCTAAAACTTACACTTTTTTTTGTGTATGTTACTACTTTAAGTTGCTTATATTTCTAAAAAAAACCCACATTATATGCCTTAAAAGATCTTTTCCCATTATATAATGAAAGAACCTAAGTGTTAGTTGTGCTGTTGTTGTCTGCAACAGAGTTCTGGTGCTAGAATGTTTCCATTTTTGTTCTCAATATTTTTATTTCTGTGAAAGCTTCTTGATTAAATGATTGTTTGTAAGAATTTTTTTACATTTCAACCACAGATCTTTCTAATTAGCTTTGTAATTACAGCTAGAGCAGACTATTTACAGCACTCCTGACTCTTACAAACAAGTACATGTGGGGAAATATAAGAGGTGTTTAGCTTTAAATGAAAAGAAAAAAATAGCTACTGTTATTTTCCACTGACAGAAAGGGGAACATTTTCTATGCCTCATAGCAAATAGACACCTGGACTGGACAGGACTGTTTGGCTCACAGTCCACACCTTGAAATACTTGAAATTGAACGACGTTTACCACAGGTATGTGCTATGAAGATTCTGAATTTTGAAGGAATTGATATTCTAACTTTCTAAATTCCTCTAGTAAGTCCATTGCCTCATCTGGATAGAGAGTCTCATGGTTATGTTAAATGGGGATGCTTTATGGAAGAGAGTTGTGAATATGCAGAACAAGGCAGTATCACTTACTGTGTTATAACCCACACAACAGTAGTACAGCTTTGCTTTGATTTTTCAAGTCATCTCAGACTCAGACATCTATCTGTGAACTTGGTTCTTGTTGTAGTTTCTGACGTATCCCTGGTGGCTAAATGCCCACTGAGCATCGAAAGAAACCCTTGAATAAGGAAACTGTTACTGTCATCATCTGTCCAAAATGGGGCGGGAGGAGCCAGTGCTTGAAGACAGCTCCTGGAGCCCATCAGGAGTCACAAGGTAGGAGCTCTTTGTGAGCAGGAGAAACAAATTTTGCTATGGACACTGTTCTGCCGAGTATGTGGCTGCAGATCCTTCTGGGAAGCCCAGCCAAATGTGCTTTTGAGCTCTCTGTTAAATGCACGTATTGGGCTCATATTCAAGGTTAGCTCAGGAAAATGTGATTAAGTATTTGTGTTCCTAGATTTTCTCTGAGGTGTAAGGTCTCACATCCAGGGAACTGAAGGAACAGCAGAATCATGATAATTTGTCCGAGTCTATAAGTTTGTGGTACGAAAGGTAACAATACTCTGATTTTAAACCTGTCTATAGCACCTTAAAAAAACCCCAAAAAACCCTAACCCCCAAAAAACAACAAAAACAATAAAACAGGCAGTTTATTCTACCTTTTTTCTCCTTTAATTCCATCATATCCAGAAAAGTTTTTATTAATATATTTAATGTGTTTAAAATAATGAAACCCTTTGATAGCTATTTCTGTTCAGCGCAATATACTTTTTGTAGCATCTAAACATTGTTGTTCCCTACTAATTCAGTATTTTGTTTTCCTAAATATTTATCTGCAAGACTATTGCACGTACAATGGACTGTCACAATACGGAGCAGCTGTCTGTGACTCCCCTTCTTCAGGGAGAATACCCTGGTGACCATGGACTTCACTGCCCTGTGCCAAGGGTTTGACAGCAATCCCTGTCCAATGCACGGAGGAGTTTCGGAACGACTTTCCTTGCTACAGGCACACATTTGTCACGTTTCATTTGCAAATATCAAGGTAAGGAATTAAGGAAGTATATACTTGTATTCAAGCCTATTTTTATACTTGTATTCAAGCCTATTTTCTCCTTTGGTAATTTGTGCAGGCTTTAAGTTTATGTATTTGCAGTAGAACTTTAGGGTTCATTCCTAAGCTCTGCCTCAACCAGCAACTTCAAACCATTTCCCTACATAAAAGAATATGCTCTGCAGGTCAGAGGGAAGGGAACATTGTTACCTCACACCAAGAAGCAGGAGGCTTCTATTCCTGCTCAGCTCTACCTCCCTGACTCCGTTTAGAGTCCTGTATCCACCACTAAAACTTGGTTTAACCAGACGGCACCAGGGACCCCTGCAGCCTTGTTCACTCTTCATTTGATACTGATTGCAAAATCTGAACTTCCAGGGAAGCTTGTTCATCCTCAATCAGGAATTAACAGTGTGTAAGCACTTTTTCAGAAAACAAGCCTTGATTTCTCTGTATTTGTGTTCTGTTAAATTTACCTAGCACAATGTAAGCTTTCTGTGAGCTAGCACTAATCACATAATATTTTTCCTTTTGTAAGTTTTCACTTAGAAAGTGGCAAAGCTTGTTGAAGGAAAGAAAATTTTACATAGTTTTTAGGAGTTGTATTTGCAAATATCTTTATATTTTAGGGTGCACATTTTTATTTTGGGTGTACTGATAAAACTGAGTTTAATTTAAAAAGTAATCTTGTATGTCATTTGTCTCAAATGAAGCATGAACTCCATGTGGATGAATCAAAATTGTTCATTTCGGCAGTATGTTTAAAAGGTATTAAATACATACAGCTGTAGGGTGATTGATAGATAATAATTCTAATTATAAGCACGAGCTTGTCACCTCTGACCTTCCAGTCAGGCTCTTGTTACAGTTTAGAGTTGGGCTCCTGAAAAAAAGAGAACAGCCAGAGCATGCAAGGATGAAATGACAACGAAAAACCATTTGCTTTGTTCATTGATGATTATTTATAGAAGTAGGTTATGTGAAACCAGCCATTACTCAGGGTTTTGTGTGAGATTTGAAAAAGGTCGATTGTTTTCTTTTCCCCTCCGGTTCTTGTGTTCAGATCTGTATTTGCTTATGTGTCAGAGGCATTTTGCATACTCTTGCTCTCTCAGTTATAAATAAGAATTAGCCTTTGTTGCCCAGGGGTTCCTAGGCTCTCTACTCCTCCCTTCTGTCCTGGTCCAGGAGTAGGGTGGTAGCGCCACATGATCCTCCCAGCAGCCACATTCCTGAGGACTCGGGCCATGTGTGTCGGCACAGCCACCTGCTGCCCTCATCCCCCCCGCGCCTGCTCTGGTTTCGAGGGCAGCTTTGAACACAAATCGTTGGTGCTGAACGAAACGTGGTATGATGGAGTTTTGCACTTAGTTTTGGCTTGTCCTTCCTCAAAATGCTGCTAATGACTCTCAACGCACCGAGAGCGCACGCTGTAGTGCAGCACTCGCTCCAAAGCAGCTTACTCATGGTCACTAGGGCTTTAATTTCTATGCTGTTACTTTGGTTCTGTCAAACTATCTTCAATGCGTAGTAGATCAGTTCGCAGGCTGAGTGTTAACAATGGGAATTACTCACTTTGCTGTGTTTTCGTCCACTAGTTCAAAGTGAATTTTGTATTTTCTTGGCACATAGGTATTTAGAACCACATAATTAACAAATGCTAACACTTTGGATTAGAGCTTTGGCTTTGATGGTGACTGCCATGACAAGAATGTTCAAGATATACTATTAGAGCGCTCGGAATATTTTCAAAGGCACTAATATTTGTATCTTACAAAAAGTAGGATGGTATTCTGTGATAACAGGTGATAACTTGTTTTCTTTATTTTCTCATGTATCTGTTGGCATGTTTAAATATTGCAAGGCTACTTGTGCTAAAAGAGCATTTCCTCTTTTAAAACTATATAGGTTATAAATATAAA
This sequence comes from Sclerurus mexicanus, assembly GCA_013396755.1. Lineage (NCBI taxonomy): Eukaryota > Metazoa > Chordata > Aves > Passeriformes > Furnariidae > Sclerurus > Sclerurus mexicanus. The sequence goes on along the minus strand of VWZF01002261.1, from coordinate 3,422,954 downwards.
ATTATATAGGTTAGGATGCTATATGTAATTTTTTTTCATTTTTCTTTTCAGATCAAAATACTGTCTTTAATTGCTTTTTGGCACATATGTTCCAATTGCAAATGCTACTGTAGATATAATTTGTGTTACTTTTGTTCTGCTGGGCACGAGGGTAAAATTGTTAAGTAGCAACATTTGGATTTGGGGGATTAGATTTACATCTTTTTCAATATAGTTACTTATATAACTGTATAATTGTTAAATGTAAGAGGTTTTGAACTCTCTACATACAGAGAATCAGTAGACGGTAGTATTAGTTGACATTGATAGAAAACAGTAAGCCATGCACTTAGCTGGAGGAATAGGCATAACTTAGTATGAGTAGAGAGTGTGTAAGAATTTCCACTGACTGACATTTGGTCCTAGGAAATAAAAATCAACAAAATAACTGCTCAAAAGTCAGGAGATTGTGCATTTTTTTGATTGGACATTAAAATACTTTAAATATGAGTAACATGCATACAGTAGTATTAAGACTCAGCATTTAAGAACTCCTTGTGTGTTTTAAAGTCTTGGCTTATTTTCTTTTTAGGACTGCCTAGTTTTAGGAGCTCAGATTTGCTTACATACCTCCACCTAGACTGATGGAACGAAGGCAGCAGATATGTTTAATTTAGACTCTATTCTGCTACAAGCTCATGATGAAACCGAAAATTTGGCTTACCGTAAGTATTAATAACTTTTTACTAAAAGGTGGATTCAGAAGACAAGAAATAGGAATATGAACCTTTCAGGTAAATAATTTTAAGTCTGGTTGTCTTATATTATCTATGCAAACTTCCTCCAAAATGCAACACTCTACTATGTATTAAAAATATATGTATTAAATAAACAAACACTTAAAAGCAGAATAATTGTTAGTAACTCTATGTAATTGCTTTCCCCCTGCATTAATATTTAATTAACACATAGTTAAGACATTTGTGAAAGCCTAGTTTAGGTCAAGTTTGTGATTTCCATATTACAGCACAGGAGATATGAATAAATGGAGTAATATTTTATTGATCACAAACAATACTTCTTTGAGCAATTAAAATGCATGAGTCATATGAACAAGGTGAAAATAAAGCACAACCAAAAAAATAACGTCACATTTTTTCCATTTCATTCTTAGTGTAAGCAATAAATACAATGTTATAGCCTCTATTAATCTTATTTACATAGCACAATACGTGAATGTTGTCTGGTTTCCAGCCCAAATGTTTCTTGACATGAAAAGGAGTATCTGTTGCAGCATTTCTACAGCCAAATAGTTGAGTAGGTCATCGCCAGGAAAAACTACACAGCATAAATGCTGCCATTAAACTAACTGCAATGGAGCATTTTATTAATTGAAGACAATAGCATTAAAAATAAACATTTTCTCTCATAGAGTCCTAACGTGCTGGTGTTACAGATAACAAATATATGACAACTATTTCTGTAGCCCCTATAGACTGATACAATAAATCCTCATTAAATAGAAAAATTAAAAAAAAAAAAAGAAAGAGAAAACAACAGGTAACTGCGTGTTCAAAGGAATCTCACGGCCCCACCAAAACAGTTTACTTCCATCCCAGAGAATACAGATACAGACTACAACATTCTGCAAACCAGAAAATCAGCCATGAAAAATCAGCATAAGGATCTGATTTTAATTTATGGTTACACAAAAACATATGAAGAAGCAGATCCTTATCTTGGTTATGTAGAAATGGAAAAGGTGAGGTAGGAAGACAAAATAAGGAATTGGTATTTTCCAATGCAATTAGAAAACAGGGTATGTAACCCCATGAGTAGAGGGGAAATATAGCTCTCCACTACCCCAAACATTTTCTTGCACATCCAGCAGGATGTAGGTTTCCTTTCCATAATGAAGACAGATGTGTGCCTAGAAGCATGCTGTGATTGTCCACCTAGAAGTAGGATAGTTTTAGTGGAAAAACAATTTTCCCTCCTAAATTACCATTACAAGTTTCTCTAATAGAGGACAGAGAGCAATTAGTATTTGGCATTAAATGACAAAAATCTGTAGGCTATTAAATTTTAACTGCCTAGTTGAGAATTAAATTAAAGTCTAATGTTGCATCACACTCTAAACCATCACATATGTTTTAATTACAACAACCCACCCGGTACCATGAAATAATTGTCTAATAATAAGCAATAAGGGAAGAGACTTAAAGCACTTTAAAATGGACAGATACCTGCCTGGGCTTTGATTCTCAGCTGGTATCAGTTGATTCTGCAAATGGAACTCAAGACAGAGTTATACCAGTTGATCATCTGGTCCCACAAGTATAACACTGCTGCACCAGAGCAGGGAGTTTCTGCACCCCAATATTTTCAGAACATTGCACATTTTAAGTAACACTACACAAATCAGCAAGCAGAGTTTTAAGCAACTGCTGATCATGTTGTAGCAGACATCATTATTGTATTCTTACAACTGAAGAGACTGTGACATCTGATTGCCAGATTTCACACTACTCTACAGCTCAGAATCCAACAGATTTTTCAGATCATTCCCATCAGCCAACCAGACAGCCTCGCAGAAGAAAAGAAAGGATTTGTGCATCCTAGCTGAGATTCTCTATTGTGAAACTAAATCATTAATAAAACGCTTTCTAAATTCAAACTCCAGACATAAGAACTGTAAAAACATATGGAAAGGTGCAAGTGGGTGAACTTACCACATCTTCTTAATGTTTTTCCTCTAAATATAAAATATTTAAAGCCTTACAAAGTCACAAACTAATAAACATCATGACAGAAAAATATCTAGATGCTAGTGAAGCTTACAGAAGAGCTACTGACAAAAATGTTTAAATGTTAAAGTCTAGGTGTTTGTATACAAAATTAAATACTTAAAACTGAATTGGTCTCAGAAAGAACTGTCTTTCAATTTTTTGACTGGTTTACATGTACCAGATATACATTAATTGGCATAATAATGTCAGCTCCAGCATCTACTTTTTCTTCCACTGAATTCTGTTTTTTCCTTTCTTGAAGTAGACTTATCTGCAAGTATAAAAATTTTTCTTAATTTTGTAATTTTCAGTAGGACTTTTCTGAACTCACCTCTTTTCATGCCCTCATTCTTGAGCATTTTTGTTATTTCACTTAACAACACTACTATTTCTTTAAAGCATAAAGATTTAATAAGAACATAAATTTCTACAGAAGATGACACCTCTCCTCAAGACCTTCCTGACAACCTCTCCTTGGTTTCAGTGAGACCTTTATGCACCAGTAGAACCAAAGAAACAACATATAAAATACTGTTCTAAACTGATTAATTGAAACAGAGATTCAGAGTCAAGCAGTGCAAAATAATATTAAAAACATTAATCTATAATGTTTTGAATTTTTATAAAACAAACTTTATATTGGATTTTCCAAATAATGACAATTACTAACAGTAGTTTGCTTGATTAGTCTGAATCTCATACACTGGCTTTAAAGGCAGTATGCCATGTGCAGTGTTCAGTCTTGCATGCTTATCTCAGACAACAAAAAAAGCCACAGAATTAATCAAAACCTTGCCCAAGAATAAAGGAGTAAGTTATCAACTATATGGCCAGAGAAATACTTAAAAATAAATTGAGAATAATGCTACAACAAATGCTGTACATGATCTTCTCCAGGTTGAATAAATACCTTCAGCACACAGTGAAGTTCCATCAGCTGCAATTACTTATTAGTATCTGGAAGGGTTTACAGTTATTTTCAGGTTACTCCTTTTCTTTCTGGCAGTGAGGTCTCACCAGTCTTGTCTGTGTTAAAGCCTGGAAGAAACTTCCATACACTTCAGGAGGAGGCGCTTCTGAATATGCCAAAATACCTGAAATAAAATTGCTCAAAGCTTGTTGCAAGATATTACCTTGCAGTACAGAAGTAAGCAGAGATTCAGACTTGAATTCGTGTCTCTATGCTCCATGTAAAATAGTGGGGAAAAAACCCAAACTGGCCAAACTGTCAATATCTTTAACCAAATCAGCAATATCTGTTATCTCAAACTATTTGTCGGGCTTTTTGACAGCTAGATAAATGCTAGACAAAAAAAATAACCTGGATAACATTGTTATTATTGCACCTAGTTTAACCATTTTGCTTTGTCCTATTTTAGGTTGAATTAAGACAACAGAGTCTGGTATTTACACTAATATTCTATAGGCAAGTGGCTTCAACACAGCACAATCTTGTACAAACTTCCAAGAAAATAAGAAATCCTTCATTGATTCCCTTTTTACAAAAAATTGCCAACTTTGTCTACACAGTAGAAACTGAAGAGGCAAAGTTTGTATCCTTATATAAATGCATATACATATATAGATATATATGTACAGATGTCCATACTATATAGATACATAGAAACACAAACATATGTATGTATGCATATATATGTATGTATACATACGTACGAAAAACGTGTTGGTTTAGTTTGCATCATTCAGGAAAAGAACATATCCCAAGTTAGGTAAAATCTTCTGGCCATGGAGTCACTAAATCGGACTTGGAGTTCACGAGGGCAAGCACGCCGGCACATGCCAAGCCTTGGGCGGTCACCCGTAGAGCTTCTCAGTTTTTAAAACAACACTCTCCATGTCGTGGTAGCCCTTGCCATTTAAATGTTCACTGGTGCAGTCGTGGTTGTAGCTGTAGCCAGGGACATCGCTGATGGTCGACACGGTGTAGGACGCCGTGCGCATGGCATCCGAGTGGCTGAAGCTGTGCTCAAACTGGATCCTGTACTGGTTCCAGTGTCTTCTCAAAACAGCTTGGACCTATGCCAGAAGACAAAAAGAAATGCATGTAAACCACTTGGAGAAATCTCATCATACTTCACTCTTCGATGTATGAGGGCCATGATAAAGGTGTCTCAGCAAATTAGACAGTAATCCTGGAAATGTTATTTGCCACTTGAGGTGTTCTGAAAGACCTGAAATATAACTGAACATTATTTTTCAGCAAATCTGGTGTGACATAATGACATTTTACAATTGCAGTGTACCAGCTGCTCAGAAGGAGCACAGACTACAGGAAGAAAAGGCAACGTAATTCTCTGCTTACTCCCCTGTACAACTCCAGTCCAGTGTGTTCAGATCAGATTTAGAGGTAAAAAAGGTTCACCCTTATGTTCAAAAGGCCCCATCTTCAGCAGCTGTAAATTAATTTCCTCTCAACAAACCATAATTTAAATCTGCTATAGTTTTGGCACAAGTAAATCTTTCCTACTCTCTGACCATACCTTAAGCCAAGGACTAGAAGGACAATTTCCCGAACTCGGTGTTTCTACCAGTGTTAAAAATAAAGCTGGCAAAACAGCTGAAGGCCCAGCTGGTTTCCATGTCTCCACGGAAAGGATGTGATGTTTGTCAGAACCTTCCTCTCCTACAGTATGGTTAAACACCTGTGCACATTGGCAGGATGAAGTGTCACATTCATGAAATTCACATGGAATTTGTCTTTCAGTGAAGATGCCAAGTGAGGAATGCCAAGAATGGTAATGGCTCCTGTTGTTGCTTTTTCAAGAGATTTTTTTAATGTTAAAAAAATTGCTCACAAGTTATGAATATTTGATTTCCTCTTCAGCCAACCTTTGTAAGGAAGGTACTCCTGCATTGATGGCCAGGCTCTGACCCAGGAAATGCTGGAGAGCACTGAGGCCCACATGTATCCAGCAGTGACCCCCAAATCACAGGCACCATTCAAAAACATGACCTTCATTTCACTTTGTTACACACAAAAGAGCCAACCACTGAACAGCGACTGCCCCAGTTAACTGTTTATATTGTGGGTAAATATTTTTAGGATTTTCTATATGTCTTCAGGGTTTCCTTTCTGTTTGCTTTTAATTTCCCTTACACAATGACTTCTTTTGTCTAATTTTACTCTGGATTTAATTAAGAAAAATAAAAATAAATAAAAGAAAAGAGATGTAATTTTTAGACTTCCTGCAGTCTGGTATCAGAAACTGCTGTTTAAAGGAGAACTTCATATTTCTCAAAACCTTTATAAAAGAAAATGTCAAAGGGTAAGGAAAGAAGTATCAACTGATTAACATAAGAAATTATCATTTTAGGGCAAAGGAGAGTCTCTCTTGCTGTTCATAAAACCTTTCTAATCCACTCTAAACATCTACGCACAAATCTCCAAACACTAAGGAGAAAAACCCAGTATCTTAATACTTCTGAGTATCAGATCCTATTGCTTTTCACATCAAAATTCTGTATTCCTTCTGAGTCTAAAGGCAGAGTTCATGTTTCAGCATGGGAAGTTGTGATTAACTAATATATGCAATCTACATGTAACCTACCATAAAAGCCAGGAGAATAAGCACGGTCAAAATTCCATCTTTCCCAAGACAGAAGCTTGGAATTTAGTTTGCAATCACATCCATGAATCTGTGCCTATCACTAAGCTATCTTCTATTTGTTCTCCTTCCCATAGTCAATTACCTAATAAGATTGAGTTTCATTGCAGACACACATGCAAAAAATTACATATTGGGCAATTTTCACTTTTGAAAAGACAAGCTTGAGGTGGGAAAATACAGCAACTGCAAATGGCTTAAGGTCAAAGAAGTCTCTTGGCAGAGCTGGGAAACAAACTAGACTTGCCAAATTGCAGAAGACCTCACTTACTCCAGTCCCCTCCCACACTTCTCCTAGTCCCTTCGGTAACACTTGTTTGTTCATCTTGTTTTCACTTGCTCATATTTGTAAACCAGTCCTAAAGGATACCAGTCCCATGGCTCATGAGAACCACCAGCATCCCTGTCAGACAAATGCCTTCAGGCTGCTGCCAGGAAGAGAGCAGTTCAGGGGGGAGAATCCAGCTGCTCCCTGCCAGGGACCTGCCAGGTGCTAGAAAAGAGTGTTGCCTGTATGGCAAAAATCATTTCCCCTCTGCCCACCCCAGTGCCCACCACGCTCGCTCTGTGCATTTCCAACTAAGCCACGTATTTCTGACATTCTTCTCAAAGCCTCTCTGTGACTGCTGAGTCAGGATCTCATCTCTGTCCTGCTCCGTGTCTATTCTTGAAGGGTGTTAACACCTTTCAGTTTTTATCACTGTCTTTCAGTCTTCTCTACCTTTCCAATCAATCACTAATAGAAGAAGAAGGGGAAAAATCAATGAGACAATTAATTTTCACTATTAATTATACTCTGTTTAACAATGTGCATATCTACCCACAAAGTGAGAACAGAACTTTTACCACTCTCCTCAACTGTAAATCCAGCTCAGGACTGGTAGCACTTTGTGACTTTGTTACAAGAAAGGATATTAAGTAAGGCATTTAATGAAGAAAGTAATGTAATAATATAATTCTATTTCTCAGTCATTTACCGAGATGCTAGTTCCAGCTGGAATACTCTTGCTCCTTCACCTTATTAGTTAATAATGGCTCTTTCTGATGAGTTTTCATGAAGGGCTCCTTCCAGTCAGGCCTTTAACATAATAGGAGCTTGAGGTTCAATATCACACAAATTAAACAGCTCAGTAACCCAATAGAAGGAAAAAACCAAACAAAATCCCCACAACACAACTTCATCTATCTCATCTATTATTAAACAGATTGTATAACCCTGTAAGCCAGAGACTACGATCTTCATGACACCATTTCTATAGACCAGTGAAATGAAACAAACAAATCCCACAAACCTTACATGGATCACATAGGTCATTATTAGCACTGTTATTAACAGCTTCTCCTCTGACCACAGCCTCTATCACCCCAGAAACCAGTCTAGGCCATCTCAAAATGGAAAACATGATGAGGTAGTTGGGAAGCATCTTCCTGTACGGGATGCTGGGTCATGAGCAGAACGTGTGTCCTTGGGGAAGCCCTGCCAAGGCAGATCAAGATGAAGGGCTTGCACGTTTGCCCTTGTCTGCAGGAGGTTTGTGACAAACAGCTGCACTGCCTGCTCAAACTGGATCGGACAGGCCATCCCTGGCTGCACTGCTCAGGAAGCTGGACAAGTTCCTTGGCTACAGTCAGCAGGACATACCAGCTATTTTTCTTACATTTCTTGGTTTATTTTCACTAGACTTCTCAGCTAGTAGATTGCCTTTATTCAACTTTTGGCCAGAGGTGCCTGCTTGAATAGGATTTGGATCCTGGTATCTGGTACAGAAGACACTAAATACAGTAACAGTTGGGAAATGCTAAGATACAGACAGCAAGAAATTAGTGCTTTTAGCATTTTTAATTGCTAATAAGACACTGGAAAATCTTTGCTCCACTGTCACCCCAGGTGCTGACTCTAACATCAGCATTCACCTTCAAACCACAGATGTTCTTCAGCACTAACACCACTCCCTGATGCCTCTCATTACGCACAGTCTCTAATGAGGTGTGGCTGTGATAGCTGATGAGAGAGCAGCATCGTTACACACCAGCCAGGGACTACGATGACATGGAACACATGTGTGCCTGCAGGCTCGCCTGCCAGAGGCACAACCTTTTAGTACACATAGGAAACACATTTTTTATGTGCAGACATTTTCCACTACCTACACTGTCATTCTCTCCCTGGGTTTCCTTACTGTTTATAAAGCATCAAGTCCCTTCCTGAAGAAGACATACTGAAAAAGTCTTTGAATCGCTGAACCCAAAAGTGGTTTAAAAGGCATAAATTTCCACTCCATAGAGAGCAAATACAGACAAGTATGTTTAACTAACAAAGTCAAGGCCTATGGTCTAAAAATTAAATGTCTAAGCTAATAAATGTTAAAATGCCTAAATCCTCCTTTTAGCACTATCCTGCCAGCAGAAGTTCAAGCAACAATGCACCTGTTACCATTTGTAGGAGTTGTGGAAGAGCTCATCTTTTATCACTGATCAGCCCATGGTGAATTTAGGGGATGATTCAGGTGTGCTTTTTTTTTTTTTACACAGCAGAAGACAATATGTAAAAAAAAAAGTTTATAGCAATTAAATGTTAACAGATAAAGGATCCTGTTTTGAAATTTAGTATTTTAAAACTAATCATAATTTAAAATGAAAAACAGCCTCAAAAGAGCAACAGGGATTAAAAAAAGAACTGAGTGGTAGAAAATGTTGTTGCATAAAACCTGCAGAGATTTCAAGTTTTCTCATCTCTCCTCCTGTATTTTGCACTGTTGTTAGAAGGTATTCTGAACTATACCATCTAGAAGGGAAGGAGAGTGTGTGAACCTGGGACTTTAATATGAATCTCCTTTATGGTAAAATCAGATCAAACCCACTGAACTGTGAGAAAGCCCATTTTCATCTTTTCTGCCCCCTTGCAAAAAAAGAAAAAAAAAAAAGGCAGTGAGACTCAGGCATTTGGGTGGGGACACGCACAAGGACACAAAAATGAACCTTCAAACCCCATTCTGGTTCCATTGCAATCTAGTCAGCTTTGGACTCAGGAAGGGAAGGAAGGGAAATCTGCATGAATCAGTTCTAGTATTAGCCAAATAATTGCCTGTGAGTAAATATTACTGTCTAATAACATTATATAAGCACAACTGACACAATTTTACAGCATCTGATAAAAGAAACTAAGGATTCAGTCACATGAAAACATCTGGTTACTCCCACACATCTGCTTACAGCCACATGCTGTAACCACACTAAATGCAGAACAAATGAACAAACAAATGTGTAGGAATAAGTGTAGGATTGTAATTGTTCCTCTGCCAAAAGTGCTGGAAAAGTACCAGTTAGTTTTTTTGTGGGGTGTTTTTCTTGTTCATTTGTTTTGGGGTTGCCGAGATCTTTCTGCAACATTACCAAATTCATTTGTATTTTTTAGTCTTTCTACCACTTTGATCTCTGACACTGTGAGCCTTCTATAATGTACTTTCTACAGCTTGGGGCGAGGGTTTCTACATGTAAGTCACTGTGTGCGCTCCAGGGGTACAGGACCTTGCTCTGTTCAAGATAACAGCAAAGCTTATTAGCTTCAATGGGATCAATACCCTCTGTTACTGAAATATGGCACAGTCCTCTAACGTAAGAATAAAGAAGTTTGTCCTTTGAATTGACTGATGATGGTTTCTTAGAGGTACACTTATCCAACACAAATTTCTGACCCAAGCACACCAACCTCTTAAGGTCTGATTTTTTTTTTTTTAATGATAATTTTCATCTGTGCTAAAAAAGAGTTTTCCAAACCTTAGCCTAAAATTTTCACAAAGAGTCATCGTAACACAATCATAGAATCATGGAATAGTTTGGGTTGAAAGGAACCTTCTGCTTCCAACCCCCTGCCATCCATGGGGTACAACTCTACCCCAGCCCAGCGACACGTGTGCAGTATGCTCTATTCCTGCTACAGAAAGACCAGTGATTCTCAAAGATAACATCCTTTAAAGCTTCTAACAGAGACCAATATGCCTTCTGAGTATTGAACTGCATTTTACTTTTATGATATTTACTGAGAATTTATATCAAAATGACAAGTGTCTTCAATTTCTTATATAATCAAGACAAATGTATATTGCTCAGCACCAAAGAGTCAGTCCTGATGCACTTAATAATGCACATGAATGATGGCACAGTCTTTGTCAAGCTCTGCTCTTGGCATCCTGATGCTGTTTTCCTTTTTAAATTCAGACAAATTTAGACATAAAATTAAAAAAAATACCATCTTAATTGCTGAAATGAAACAAAACTATGTTAAATGGAAAATTATTACAGATATATTGAAAGTTGTTACCTACCTCACCATTAAAGAAGCAGAAAATTGTAGCCACCAGTAGGCCCTGTAAAAGAAAAAAAACCCTCTGCTTTACTACACATACATATGGAGTATTTCAGGTGGGAGATAATTACAGTTTCTGACAAAATTCAGATATAGTTAGCAGAGAAAACAAAGCACAAATCTAAATGTGGTGATTTATTTCTGAAAATATGAGACCATATATACCTTTCTATATATCTGTCTATTTATATATCTATTTTTCCTTTAAGAAACGAAAATTCAGCATGATGAGAAAGTCAAAGTCATTTACAGGAATACTGCACAAAGGTCTTTAAAAATTAAAATAACGTGATTATTTCTCCTTTATTTGCGAGAACTGCAACGCTTCCTACCTGGTAATGCATAAGGATGTGCATCACATAGTCATACACTTCCTCAGCGATGCGGCCCTCTGGTCGCCATGGGAACAGGACGAATTCAATGCCAAGGAGTGGAACAAGAATCAGGGTAGCTCTCACTGCTTTCATGTATAGGTTGGATTCGGCTTTGTGGGTGTCTTTCAGCTTGGTTATGAGAACACGCACGATATTCAGCAGGAAGAAAAGGTTCACCTGTACGAAAAGGAAATGACACTGAGGGCAGCCTGAAAAGTAATCCCACACACTGATTTGGGAGACTCAAAACCAGACAACACAAGAAAACTCATATTGCATGGCTGGCATTGTGACTGTACAAGAAACATCAGTTAAAGCTCTTTGAAAACACCTTTTAAGTAACTGAGATGTGGCTCTACTGGTATCCATTCCTTTAACTCACTAAACAAGGGTGCACCCAGATGCTCACCATCTGCCAACAATCCACACACCCTTCTCTCTGCTCTCACAGCAACACTGAAGGATTACGGCTTTTTTTGACTTTCTTTTCAGGTTGGTCAAGAAAGAGAATGAGGCTTTTCCCTCCCTGCATTTAAATACTGTTCTTCAAAAAGTTACTTTTTATTTTTCAAACATGTACTGTACAAATTTATAGAGAAGGAAAAATCAGAATGAAAAAATACAGACCAAATGCTGCTACAGGGAAGGGTATACTCCTCTGGACAAACAGTGGATTTAATATTCTCACAGTGGCCAATGGTTGGATTTTTTATTCATTCAGCAGAACTGCAAATGGGGCAAGCACTGAGATGATGCCCTCCATCATTCTCATGCACTACTGAACTTGATTATTTCTGTAGATACTAAGGCTTTTCTTGTTAAAAGTGCTGCGTCCCTGGTCCTTCAGTCTGACAAAAACAATAATCCCAAACTCAAATCACAGCTGTTCAGACTAGATCTTTCACCATGTAAGTATTCACTGTAAGCAACCACAAAACTAAAACGCACGCGTGTGTATATACACACACTTGGCCCAAGGATGTGAGTAACCAGAGCAACGGCAGCAATAAGGGATGGTTACACCCCACTTTCATCTCCCATGCAATTCTGGCAGCCCCTGAGAGAAGCTGCAGCTGGAAGAGACCTGGAGAGCTCAGCCAGCCCATCACCTTGCCCAAGGGCACTGGGGCAGGACAGTGCTGCTTAGGGGACCCTCTGTGGAAGGGAGAGACAGAGACCCCAGTCTTATCTCAGCTCCCCCATGACCGTCCTTGTCAACAACAAAGGGGAGGGCAGGGAAAGAAAGCAGCAGACAGACACACAACTCCCGTCTGAAAAGCCTCGGAATTCCTGGTCTAGGAAGAGGCCTCTGTCTTGCTGTAGAACAAGTGCAAGCAGAGAAGCCATTTCAGATGATGTGTGCCATGATGCCTCCACAGCCTCAGCAGAATTCTTTGTGCCAGTTCAGGTTTTCAGAATAAACAGCTGTGTATTGTTATAGCAACATGGCCCTTGACAGATATGGGATGTTATTTATATTCTACTTACATGCTATTTAAATCATTGCAGCAGGAAATTGTTTTACATAGGAAACTACTGCATGAATTTCTCTTGGAAGCCTCCAGCTACCTTTAAGCTTTGTTTACACAACCAAGGTCTTCTGATTCTTTCCCAATGGATTTATTTAGATTTTATGTAGCCCATCATCCCCATCCAACTTCCTATAGTACACACAGACAATAAGTCCTTCCTTCATTTCTAAATTTAATCCTTTTCGAATCTACTCTTTCAACATCGAGGTGTCTCAAACACTGAGTTTTGAGCTCTCTCGTGTTTTGGAAGCACGGCCAATTCCTCTAACACCATCTTTGAATGCTAACTGAAGATGAAAGTTGCAGCAGCCAGGCATGAAATACCACTCAACAAGCTGTTTCTTTTACAGCATGCACAGAATTTTTCTGTTTGTTTTACTTACCCCTCAAATCCAAAAAGCACAAAACTAAGCATGCAGAGTTTGCAAACAGCTAACAGGGCAAACAGAAATCTGGATGAGGCAAAGCAGAGAACAGAGCTGAGAAGAGCAGTGTGTCATTAGAAGTATGCAGCACCAGGATTTTTGATGAATATCTCTTCTGTCACAAAATTGAGATCGGGATGAACTGAATTCTTAATTAAAGTGATGAAAACAGGTCCTGATTTTAGCAAGGTAGTGAGGAGATTTTTACACTTAAGCAAAAGTAGGCCAGTGGAACTACTCGCAAGCATATTATCATCAAACTGACTGTGATGGCTTGGAAAAGCCCAAAGGAGCCCTGTTGTGCTGGCTGCAGCACAAACACAGAGCAACACAGCGACAGCTCCACAGTGACCTTAAAACTGAACCAGGCGAGCGAACAAAAATGGAAACAAAGGCAGAGAAGGCAATCCTAGCTAAAAAGAGGTTGGTGCCTATACTGGAAATTTAGTAGCATTTGGAACTGCCTTAAGAGTGGCTGTGAACTTAGCTGAGTTTGTAAGTCAGTTGGTGCTGCAGTTCTTTAACTAAACTCGCCTCACGTCCCCTGATATTTCTACTTCTCTTCATGCTAAGTTTGCACTAAGCAGTATGGCAATCCTTATTAGCATAGAAGTTTAGATTATATTTAAATTCCTCTTTAGCATGGTATAAACAGACCATTCTCAGCTCAAGACACTCAGACATTCTTAGTCAGTGCTTGGCTTTAACACAGTTATGTAGGTTCAGATCCCAGCCTGCTCAAGGCTCTGCTTGGGCACAAAGAGCTGTATGTGCTCAGGAAGACGTGTCTTACAGCTGGCCTGGGGACATTCCCAAGGCCAGGTATGTGAGTGCTGAGCATTCAACTTCTAAGCCTTGCACTGAGACTAGCTTAGAGTCATTAAATAAAGGGACATTAAAGACAAAACTAAGACCTTCTGAACTTCCTTCTAGCACACGTTCATTCAGAACTTGCTAAAAGAACTTGCACCTATAAAGGCCTGTCAGACTAAGACAACAACACATTAATTATTACAGGGAGAAGCAGACATCCCTTTAGCATTTTTTATATAAATAATGGCACAACTGATTAAAAATCCCTTTCAGTGGCACCAATGCAAACAAAATCACTAGTGCACTGGCAGGACTGAAGTCTACACTGAAATCACTACTGCTTGTGCTAAAATGCAAACCCATTCCTTTTTGTTTTCCCCCCTCAGTTTTGACCAATATTCGTCTAGTGTGAAAACTAACATCACCTTCTACCGTTTCATTCCCACACTGTTTCTTTAATTGTGATTGCTTGGGCAAACAGTTATAATTTAATGGTCAAAGACAATTCCAATCAAAGTGCAACCTATGTCTGCTCCTATTTCCTGTTTCTTTGGCAGGGATCTGACCACAGTTATGTAATAACAGGGACCATAAAAGCAGCGTTGTTGTTAACTTTATGTAATTGTATGATTTTCAGTGATGTGCAAGAGTTAAATTCCCATTGGCTTCTGCCAATTCTCTCTGGCACTCACTTGACAGTCCCCTCCATGTTCTTTGAGATCTTGCTCCTGCAAATAGAAACAGTGTCCTGTCCCTCATTATCTAATTTGCAGTTTAATATTGTTGCTTAAGTGTCTACTAAAGCAGGTCATGCTTAGTAAAGTGTGGAAATTGTATCTGGCAAGCAAGCTGCTTAAGCAAATGAGGGTTCTGTTCATAAAGCCTAAACACATGCATTTAATCTAACATCTTTATCCTTGGCTTGTCTTTTCTGAATTGACATATTACATTTTTTTTTTTGTTTCCAGAAAAGAAAGCAACTCCTTTAAAGTACTTTTGCATCACAGGCAAGATGTGCAGTTGTGTTTAATCTCTGTTGTTCCTACATGATTTTAAAATAAACTTACTGATTGTACTGAGGCAGGAAAAATACAAGAGAAACACCTTCAGTCAGCTCATGAACAATACAGGAATATCAAAAGTGTACGTAGTTGTAAATTGCAAAGAGAATGGACAAAGACTCTGCCCAAACCAACTCCACAGAGACGATTATTATGCCTCCAGTAAAATCAAAGAACATTTCTAGTGTTGCCTTGAATGGAAAGAAAATTTGATCATTTGGGACAAATCCAGTGCCCTTGAAGCCTGTAGGATTCTGGCCACTTGCCATGTGATTTTGTGGCGGCCACTGCTTGGAAGGATAAAAGTATCTTTCATCCTAAAATGAGGTCACTTCATGGAAGATAGTACAGTCATAGCTTTTACACAATTTTTTACATTGTTATTTAAACCAAATTCTGACTAATATAAATTATAGTTCAGTTTTAAAGAGCTTTTCCTAAGTGGTATATCTGTGAAGAGACACTGAACAATCAAAGTGACAACACACAAAAAAACCCCTATACCTTTCTTTGAAAAAAGGGTTTCATTTTCTGTGTAAGATAGCGACAAAAAAACCCTGAAAGTGTTTAGAATTGGGTTTAAGTTTATAGATGAGAGCACAACAGATTAGTTAGTGTCTTTACATGAAGATATATGGCAGACCTAACTGTCTGGACAAGAGATTAGCACTAATAACTCACACCCCAAGGGCCACACATCTCAAACATGTCATGGGACTGCCTCTGACTTCTCACACAGAGGGCCTCAGGTGTGTCATGGTATCATCAGTCTTCAAAATGTAAGTTCCAAAAATCTTCAAAAAAAGCTGCAATGCCCTGGTGGCCAAAGCACACACTGCTAGACTAGTGTCGGAACAGGGGCAGTCACAGGCACTTGCAGAACTACTTGCACTGGTTCTCTCCCAAGAGCTTGCTCCAGTTTCTTTCCATCCTGTATTCCCACCCACAGTCAATCCTGGCATTCAAGAGCCCTCTTCCTGAACCTCAGTGAGCTCCAGTCTGGGAGCTGTTCGGCCAGAACACAGTGACACAAAGAGGTTTGTAGTAGGGTCAGCCTGGCAATCTGGGCACAGGAAAGCATTCTCAGTTAAAGCAAGGATTTGACAGTGCCCTATCCTACTCCAGGTAATATTCAGTCCTTCCCTGCTACTAGCATTTAAGTGGAATGATAATTGACATTGCAAAACCTCAGCTTCTCAAAGGACCAGAGGCACAGCTCCTTAATAAGGCCAAGACTTCTTGTACCTTTTCTTTGCCTAAGGCACCTACTGGGTTAAGTGGGAGACCTATGAACGACACTGGCATCTAAATGTTAGCCTCAGGCTCTTATCAACTTTATAAAACCATCAAGAGCAGCCAGAAAAGAACTAAGAAAAACAAAATATTGTCTGAAAAATGCTTACCAACAGAGCAGCACAAATAGGGCCATGGATGATGTACAGCAGATGAGTATCAGAGCTGATCCAACAACTAGAGAAAACAAACAAGAAAAAAAGCAAAATGGTATGTATTATCTTTGTATTCCTTTCCTTTTTTTTTTCTCCTTGAAAGAAAATATAAAAGTTTTGCAAAGCAAATTGAAGGGCTACTTACTTGTCATTATAATATAAAGTTCTAGCAACAGCATGTATGCAGGCAGGGATCAATGGGAAACCTGTGAAGAAAAACAGTATTTTCTTCATAAGAAAACCTGGCTTAAAACTACGTAAACTTGTGTATCTTGCAGGAATCTTCTGTATTTTCACCTGATCCAAACTATATACCTGCAGAGCAAATAAATAACAGGGATCAATTTAATGTTTCTTTTCTCAGATTTCATTCTGAGGGGTGTACGAAACCTTATTCCCACTGACTTGCCAGGAAATCCACATCAACACACAGAAAGAAGAGGCAAATCAAATTATAACCTTTTAGAATGCAACAACTGATCTTCATTAACACAGATGCTTTCCAGGCTGCAACCTTCAATAATGCCAAATAGGGAGGTAACATTAAAATGGCAATTAATATGTAGTATGGTTAACAATGTTGATCATGTCCTCACATGATCCCACGCCTTGCTGAGTATTCGGAAAACAAATTTGAAATTTAACTCAGGAAATCAGGCTGAATTAAAAAATTAAAAAGAATAAGCAAATTAGTTATCTGGGGCCCTTGATACTGTGGTGGTACCTAATCTTCAGGAGCTGCTGAGCACCTCTGACCTTTTAGCCACATCTCAGCTGTGCCTGCAGTGGCACAGCAGTGACCCAGGCACCGAGTTATAGCTGAGGCTGCCAACACAGTGGGGCTGAGGAGAGAGCCCTCCCTTGCCCTTTGTGCATAAGCTGTTGTGCATTATCTGAAATGACCAGGTTTGCCTTGCTAGTTTTGATACCGATACCACTCAAGATCTTTAGCTACAGCTATTCCGTGTTTGCTTAGTGAACAATACAGGTCAAATGGAACTGCTGGAAAAATAAATCCTTGGCCATCTCTAACTCAGTTCTGATCCTCCACCCTAGACATGGCGAGACTTCTCTGAAAACAAACATTCATTCCTGAATAAACATCTTCGAGATGAGGAACAATGAATAATTACTTCTTAATGTCTTTTTTATAATAGAAGACTATTTTCTCTATACAAAGGAGGAGTCACTTCCTGACTCCAGAAATGTATAATCTCTCTTTCAGCAAAGACAGAGGTACATACAACTTCCTATGTTAATATCTCCAAGCTTGTTAAAACACTAGAGACAAAGAGGAGGGTGTGTCATCATCATTCAAAGCTACCAGCTCAGAGAAGCAAAGGTACATATGCTCAAAGGAGGAAGAGACAGCATCCGCCTGAAAATACAGAAGGTGAAATTACATACCCCAGCCAAGAAGATAATACCACATCAAGTGCTGTTTCTCAGCAAAAACAGCCACCACAATAAGAGTATGCAGGTAAATGCCTTCACACAGCATCCAAAAGTAGTTGCAACCCATCAGGTACAGGTAGATGAACTGCGACACTTTGCAACTAACCTGCAGGAAAAACAAAGGAGAGTATACTATAAATTTTTAATCTGAAAAAAAATCTCAGATTTTTATTTGCAAAGTGGAAAAAAATCCCACTTGAGTCAAATGCTAATGTTTATTCTGTTTTCCACTACAATTACATATTTGTTTACTCTTTAAAATATATATTTCATGGAATTACAATTCCATACTGTATGGTGACAAAAAACTTAATAACTGAGCCTGATTTTTTATTATTCATAATGAGGACCTCGAGATCCTCAAGCATAGCAGAAAGCTGTAATGATGTTTTTCCGTGTTGCGAACCCTGCCATGCTTGGCCATTCCAACTCCTTAAATTATCTGATGGTAACCACATAAGAAAATGTACTTTGATGTGGGTATTTCCCTCCCAGTTTTACCATCACAACATATAACTACTTCAGAGAACAATTTACGGTTTTAAGATGCTTATAATACTTCCAATTTTATTCTACTCGTAACTGCACTCAGAGCCCTTTGAGAACTTGCACAGTAGGATCTGAATAACCTGCCATTTATTTGTATTTAGCTACCTTTAAAACATATTCTACAATTTAAATCCTATAATACAATTTATTATGAAGTCTAAAATGTGAGATTGCAAAAAAGGAGCCACAGTTAACTTGCAGATTTGGTCACAGTAGGTCCTTTTTCCTCCTCCTTCTGATATTCCTGCCTGTTTGTTCTATTTCTGGTATTTGGAATAAAACAAAACAAAAATCAATATTGTTTCACCATTTCCTGCTACCTAACTCACTTGATGATGATTATTAGCAGCTATCTCAAGTATGTTTTCCAGCACATTTATGACAGTTTCTACAGAAGAAAAAGAAATCATCCTTTTACTTGATTCAGCTTCTGGAGTTTTGCCCTAACTTTCACAGAATTTAAATTTTTCTTCCAGCTCTAAATAAAAATAAAGCCAGAGCTAGGGATTTGTTTGTTTCTGTATTTCATCTTCAGGCTCTCCTGTTGCTATAGCTCCTAGCCTTTTGGGAGAGGCTACTGATTCACTTACCCTAGTATTATTAGGAAACAAGAGTCAGAAAAATCAGACTCAAATGGAGGGATTTTTTTATTTTGCTTTTTACTTTTGGAATATAAGGGTCAACTTTACCTCCTTTCACCAAAAAAAATTAACTGTTCTCATTGCAACGGAAGATGACCAAGTTAAAGCCACGGAAGGTAGCTGACAAGACCCCAAAATACTCACAAGGCATTCTTTACTGCCCTTCCTTGGCCAATTCAACTATCAGCCTCACTGACATCATCTAGAACAGTCCACTCTCTTGCAGATGTTTCAGCGAAAAGTGATTCTGTGGAGCTGGGAAAAGGAGCTCAGTGTGCTCAGATTCTTAGAGCACTTTTATTATTTCACAACCTCCAATGTGAGAAGCCCAAATCTCTGTTAGACATCTGCTGCACCACGTCACACAGACACAGCATTACCGAACGTTTTAACCTCGCCACATACAGCCTTTGAGCAACCGCTCAGGTCTCACCTCTTCTGTGCTGCTGAAATAATTCACATACAAATAAACAAGGAATCAAATATACTTTCACTTACTGGATTAGTTGCAACCAACTCCTGATTGTTGGCAACTGCCGTCAGTGAAATTATTGTTACAACAGAGTTGCAAACAAAAGAGAAAAACAGATTTTTGTGCAGGGTAATCCTTTGGCAACTCAAGCTCCTAGAAAAGAGAAACAAGAACAATTGAGTACATGGGAGGACAACTGTGGCTGGGGACAACTCTGATATTTTGAAATGCTGGAGCTCTTTATTTTGCTTATAAGTCTTACATCAACCCTTTCTTCAGGTCAGGACCAAATTTAATACCACCATGTGAAAGGTACCCGCTTTCCTTAAACAGCGTCAGGAGGAAAGTAAGTACATTTAATTCCAATATGTTTACAGTGAAGGACCTGCTTTGTAGTGGCCAGCTAAAAAAGATTTGAATACTGTCACAATTTTTGTTAGTACCTGAAGAATTTCCCAATTAACTATTATACCTGAGCTTGAAGAAGCTGTCTTACCCTATGTTCCCATTTACCCAAACCTATTTAGATTTTTTGAGGATAATTCCCTCTTACTCATATTCTTGTCATTTTTTTCTTCCTTAACCCTACAGCTAGAGAAATATTCAAAGAAGTAAAATTACACAAATCTGATCCTGACTTGCGTATAACTAAGTTATGAACAGTATATAGGATACAATTATAAAATCACTAATAACCACATTTAATTGTGTTAATTTTCAAGGTTTGCTTTTAAACTTGCAGTAAAATATCTTTGGAAGGGTTTGGTTTTTTTTTTTTTTTTTTTTTTTAAACAGAGGTTCAATAATATTAAACAATACTAGAAATTGAGCAGTGGCAGCAAATTTCTGGTTGTCTGCCATTATAGAGGAAGCAGGTCTAACTCCATGCTATTCCAAAAAGCAGGACTGCTTCGCATTCAAGGTTTTCCAATGAAATTCTGCTTTACACACAAACCCAAAAGAAGACAAAAAGCTTTAACTTTTAGTTCTCCAAACCCCCAGAGGAGCAAGTAACATCCGTTTGGCTATGAAAACAGATGGTAAGTTTGCAGAGCTGGGTAAAAATATCTCTCTATGTTTAAGAGGGGGCACAGCCCATTCGAGCAAAGCGCCTCAACCAGAGTCACACAGCATGTCAGTACCAGCAGCCAAGAGCCCAGAGCAGAGTCACAGCGTAAAATGCTCAGAGCAACCTCTCACACACACACAGAGAAATGATGAAGATGGTGGTACCAGGGTCACGCTCAGGAAATGCTCTTTGGTTGCTTCAGAGAAAGCATCCACTGAAGTCTATGCTGTGAAAAGTCTGTGCTCCGTCACCACACCTACTTGCCTTAATAGCAGAGACATGACGTGCAGCCGATTGACACACTGAAATGACTAACTGGAGGGGAAAATCTACCACTTGCACATGCCACTGCTGCTCACTGCTAGAAAAATCAGAACTACATTGACTTGTCAGCAGGGGACAAGTCTAAACTGTCACACAAGGGGAAAAAAAATGAAGTTTTCTAGCCTTTTCAAATAGCATGCCTGGAAGAAAAGACAAAGTAGGGACACCGCTGATTCATTTTTCATTTGGGAGAGTAGGAGGGAGAAGAACTTTATATTTCAACAGAAGAACGCAGATATGGGATAGTCACAAGTGCTGGAAGAGTATATGGAAAAGTATTGAGAATGTGACAGATGAAACAACGATGACCCAGATGAAAAGAGGAACACTGGCTCTAGAGGAGCTAGCATGGTAGCTGCATCCTTTGCAACTCCTGCAAGAGCAGCGTGCGAAGCACCCAGGGATCCATGGACTAAGATCGCAGAGTCAGAAACACATGGTGCAGCACCATGGATCAGGCAGTTCCTGCAAGGGAGGCCCTGGAGTTCTGAAACATGCTGAGCCCACCTCCCCAGCCACAGGGAAAGGAAACCCCTCTAGAAAGCATGAGCTCCATTTGCCCCATGTTACGTAGCTGAAGAAAATCCAAAAGTGTTCAAAATACAGAACACAGATTTGCATATGAATTTAGGGATAAAAGATATCCTACTAGGCTTTTTAAGATTTTATTTTAGTCTTTTGTTTTAATGCCCCAAATGCATAAGCTTTGACTATTACAATATTCAGTTTTTCCATGATCCTTGAAAATGTATTTTTTTCCCCTATATAGTTTATATACGAAAAGAGAGACAATGCTAGATTCCAGCAAAGGGTTTTGTGTAAACAACTCCTGAAGGACTCTGGAATTCTGTCTGCTTATTGTTAAGATTCAAGGCACAGGCAAGGAAGAGCACGTACAGCTAATGGGGCCATCTCTCGGGTCATCCAGCAGCTGTTCCTGTTGAATATTCAAACACACCCATCCACACCCACCTCCACCCAGGCATAAAAGGATTGAAAGGATCACCGGACATGAAACAAGAAAGCAAGACTGATGACATTTAAAAACCAAGACTGCTTTTGGTAATAAAAGGATTTTTCCTAAGCCTCCCCACCCTCCCTCTTCTGTTATCCTTCCTATATGCCTTTTTCTGATTGTTTTTGTTAATGATGTTATACCCTTTAATCACTTAATTCTCATTTTTATGATCTAAGAATATTTGAATGAACAACCCCTGGATTAAACCACGTGCAGTAAAATAAAAACAGACCTCCTGCTAAGTTACCTATTTCCCTTCCTATTCTGACTCAGGCATTAGGAAAAAAAATTTATCCAGTATTTCTCCAAAAGAAAAAGTGTCAAATTTCTAGTCAAGCCTAAAGATATTCTAAAGATCATCAGTCCAGCCAAGGTTGTCTGGAAACTGTCAGTCAACTAACAGAATAAATCTTTTGGAAATGACAAATTCAAAAGCAGCATCCACAACAGCAAAAAAAAAAAGTCCACCTGTTAAAGCTATGAATAATTATACAAGCTTTAGTCGATACATAATACATCCTGGTATTAATCTAGGTCCTTAAATACCCTTCTGGTACTAAAAATACTTTAGAGGAACTGTACATCCCACGAGAACAGCTTGCAGAGGACTTTCTTTAGCTTCCTTTAAATTTTGTAATTTCCTTTTATATCCCAACATAACCACAGTGCAGAAAATGTGGTTTGTGGGTCTGGATTAATTCCATGTGGTTCTCTGAGAAAAGATGATCCTTCTGCCAGAGGGAGAAAAAGCTCCCTGGGTGGTTAGGCAAACATGACATAGTATGTCATAGTATCGTGACAGAGCAGATCACCTGCTTTTGCAATAAGTGCCACAAGCCAAGATAAAATTGCTTTGGTTTTCATATTATAGTACAGAAAAATCGTGTTTGACTGTCTCTGAGATTATAAAATCATATCCTATCCCTTTTTTTTTGTTTTGCAGTAAGAAATCTGTCAAAGAATTTCTCCTGTCACATTATTTAGTCTGCTAAACTTTGTGTGACATTTATTGTGACAGTATAGACCTTTTTAATGCCAAATCAAGCGTCTTAAATGGACTCAGAGTCATTTCACACGTTGACTTTGCAGAAGGAAAGTGAACTTGGAAATGGCAAGCATTGTTCTAACAGGTCACATGCAAATATTTATTAAAATTGTTAAAAACCAAATATTCAAGTTTTCCTCATGAAAAGAGATCAGAAAAAGCCGAAGAGTCATCTTGAATACTGGATTTCATAGAGAGGCTACAAAGACCCTGAGATTAGCTCAGCTGGTTGGAGCATAGTGTTAATAATACCATGTGGGTTTGATCCCCACATGTGCCATTCGCTTAAGAGCTGGACTCAATGATCCTCGTGGGTCCCTTCCAAACCAGAATATTCTATGATTCTCTGAAGTTGAAACATTCTGGTTTGTTGGGGATTTGTGGAAATATTGTGGGAACCTGGGGAAATAATGCATAGCTGAACTGGAAACACTATTTTCAGCCAGATGTGACTAAAAAGGATAGTTGTTTGGGTTTTTTTAAAATCAGATATCAGCTACCCCCAACTAATTAAAGTCCACAGCATAAGAAAAGCAGAATCAGTGGCCAGTGTATGTGCTGTTCATATTGACATGTTAGGAAGAAATTAGAGATGGAGGGAGACAACAGCGTACAGTGGTAAGAAATAGGTAAGTCCAAAGAGCAGATGTTTATTATCCACCGAAAAATGATGGAGAAATGATTAAACTGGAGCTAGTTAACAAGGGAAGCCCACACCGTGAAGTGCAGCAGTTGGCAGAGGGAACAGCTTGCCTCTCCCAGCTCTGCTCATGTGGCAACAACTCTTGGTTTCACCTTTCAACTAAGCCTCTTAAAAGGCTTATAAAGGAAAAACAAAGGAGTCTTTCACAGGGAATAAAAGTAAGTTCACAAAATAGGATGTATTAACACTAATTTTAAAAGACATTTAATATGAGCTGTTGTGACAGTGGTGATGCACTGCTCAAAGTTTCTCTCAAGGAGGTAACAAAATAACTTAGGGGATGACGTGCCTGTCATGCACATAATACACTGAATGAAAAAAGGCATTATTTTTATTATTCCCATTTCTACTGTAGCTCTTAGCCTTACTTGTCATATTTTGTGAGTACCTACTTCGGAATGTTACTGTACATATCATATGTCATCTCTATTTTGGTTTCCATTTGCTCTTTAGTTTGGCTGATGTTTGGCACAACATAGAATCAGAGAATATCCTGAGTTGGAAGGGACCCACAAGGATCATCGAGTCCAGTTCCTAAAATCCACACTGTAATTTTATCACTAAAATAACCGAAAATGTCACAAACCCAAATCAAACAATTATTTTTCCATTTCCTATTTTCAACATATTCTACAGCCTTTGGTTTGTAGATTTTGGATTTTAGCTTTCTGAGAAACTAAACCTAAAAGTTTATTACACCACAGTGTTCAATGCCAAATCAATATACTGGCTTTCTTCACCTTCTTGCTCAATCTAATTTCATTTGGATGGCTGGTGTTTCAAAGTACTGAAACCAGGGCTGATATTTGATAAAGAATCTTAAATATACTTACTTAAAATAAAAGAATATGCCAAGAGAAATCAGAAGTGATGCAATTGAAAGACCGTGTCCGATGATGGCCAAATAATACAAATTGAGAGCAGTCTGCAATGCAAGAACAAAGCCAAGCACCTGTGACTCATACAGAGCTATTGTTGAGGAAGCACATACTTATACATCTCTTCTGCATATAAAATGACTGCAACAGTATTAAGAAAAGAAAAACATTTCAGATAATGACAAGACATGCCCAGAATCGTGCAAAACAACATCTTACTAAAATCTCTCTTTGTAGAAAACAGAACGGATTAATTGAAATCATCACTGGAATGTATCTCTTACCAATTAAAACACCAGGCTTCTAACATATTCTGCTATGGTTTTTTAGGAGTGTTTACATAGATCTGGCTATTTAAGCTACTGTACTGGGTGCGTTGCTGCCTGAGGTTTGGTGTAAATTAATATTTGGGATATGTTCATAACTCATTATTTTAGTTAATATAGACATTAAATTAATTACTATTTTAATTAATAAATTATATTAAAAAGTAACAAACCTCTGCTTTCAGTTATGGAATCTGCCTCACAAAATCTCTCTTCCATTAAATATAAGACTATCATTTGGCACATAAGGAAGATTTTTAGGTTAAACTTTATACTCTCACAACAAAGCATAACCATCTGGATTCCACAGATAGAATTAGAGCATACATACAATACTCACACAGAGCAAACTCTACGTATGCCCTGAACCTATTATTCCAACTTAAGACAAATTATCTGCAGATTGATATATATATTGACTTTTGAAATAATATAAAAATACTCCAGGTAAAGCTTTAAGTACCTTCTAAGATGACAAAAGGCTACCTCTTTATATATGCCAGAAAAATTATCCTTACTTTGATAACTTCTTCAAATTAAAAAAAAAGAAAAAAAGAAAGAAAAATGCAATAGGTATAAGTGAAAATTCCATAAAAATACAGAAGAGAGAAAACACAACGGTTACCCCGACATGCTGAAATTTGGGATGTATAGATGACAACAGCCCTTTTATGACAGGTTCATATCCCATATCACCATGCCATTCAGTGACCAACTTAGCCAAACGTGCACGTTAAGGATTTGGAAGAGTTCTGCACAATTTCGATGTGCCCAAATGTGTGGCACAGCAGGGCCTGTTGCTGAGGGCAGTAACAAAGAACTGAACAATGCACAGCAGTCAGATTTAGTGTGCGGTATCTAACCCGCCTTCCGAGCAAGTGAAGAGATAATGCTGCTTAATAAAACAACACTTCGAAGTGTGCCAAGCACTAAGCCTTTCTTCAGAGCTATTATTCCACTTAAAAAATAGCTTCTGATGTGTGCCAGAGTTGAAATATGCAGGCGAAACAGCCAGAGGGAAACAACTTAATTATTCACAAAGAAGGACCTTCATAGATCTGCTCCTGTCTGAATAATATCCTCAGACAAATATTAACAAGAAGCAATGAATAATGCAATTCTGCTAGAATTAAATGGCCATTAGTGAACTCAGGGTCTCATGATTTGAGGAAAAGCAATCAAAAAGTCCCTTATTATCATCTGTTACCACCTTTTGCTCAATATGGTTTCTAGCTAAATACTCTAAAGCATTCAAAGGCAATCATGTAGGAAGTTAAAACCTCTATTACGTGTCAGATTTTTTGATACAATCTGCTGTTATTGAGCCCTTTTCCATGGGATCCAAATTAATTTACAGCCTATTCTGATCTGCATTTTATATTCCTAGTTCCTGGAACTCGTTTCAATGTACTGCTTCTTCCCAGGACCAACTGTTTCATAAACATAAAGAATATTAGTGAAAATACAGTTGGGGAGGGGGGGCAAAATATGCAATTTTGCCCATCATATCCTCACATATCACAAAGCGATTCAGAAAGAGGTCATTTGGAGATTGTTTTTTTCTTTTTTTAATTTTTTCAATAGATGGGCCTCTTGAAGAGCAGCTGAAGTCTATACATATTCCCACATGGGTATGTGCGTGCATAGAGTCTACCTTTGATTATATAGAGAATAACTCAAAGCATTTTGCTGCCTGACCTTGAGATAATTTTGGATGCTTGTGAAATTTCATGTAAATAAACTCAAAGTATAGGATTTTTTATTCATATGAGTAGCTTAATATCTCAGAATCCAAAAAAGGCATTTGGGAGTCAGGCCACAAGACATCCAAAAGAAAAGGATCACAGGGTAAAACAGACCCTGTCTAACAGTTCTCATCATTTAGTTCCCTTTGGCCTCCAAAGATCCTGTGGTGAATCTACTCAGTTACAGCTTGCCTACACTTTTATAAAAACAGACAGATTAGATCTGCTTTCCACACTGGGAACAAAACCCTAACTCCCAAACATCTGAACTCTACTGAAACCTGCCTTGAAGATGTATTAATTAATCCCAGGTAAAAACTCTGGCTGTGAACCTGCTGAAAATCTGCCACTGAGAGTTAACTGGATAAACCCCCGCACTCAGCACATCCTCCAGAGATGGAAAAGCCTCCTGCAGTTCTGCTGAACTTGGACCCTACTTCTAGAATCTACTTCAAGATTCCAGAGCGAAACATAAAGGTCTGCCCTTACGAGGCATACACTTTGCTTACCCCCAGATGGCTGTGGATGAGCTAGACAGGTACTAGTACCTACACATTAAAATACCCATAAACAGAAAAAAAAATAATTATCATATTATTAACGCAGTTGAAATCAGCTGTAAAAGACAAATTGGATGGGCTGGGGGTTTTTTTGAGTCTGTTTTGCACAATTCACCCATTTTGTTCAACATTCTTGTTTTTGTTATTTGAAGTTGCATCAGTTCTGCTGCCTTTTGAGTTTTGAAACCTGTAAAATTTTTCAGATCAGTTTCTTGACATGGGTAACAAGCACTCATTCCTTTCCTACCTTCACTTTTTCATGTGTATAGCTATTACACTGGGTATAGTTCGTCCACGTCCTGTTGCTTTCGGGGTGTCTAAACCAATTCCCATTTGGATCACAGATCTTCGTAACTTTTTCTGCAATTGAAGTTGATGGAATGAAAAACAAAAGAAGAAAAATGAAAGAAAAATACAATAGTCAGCACTGAAGTTCTGTTTCCTGATGCCAAGTATTTAATAAAGATTGGCAAACAAATGACAGCTTTATTAATATGACTAGAGAGACTTTGCTTGTTACTACGAATTCTGAGAAACTAGAGGTCGTTGCTTTTGCTTGGCAAGAGGAAACGATGATGTGATTTTCCTTAAGAAAACAAATAGATTTTCCTCCTCCAGTCCAGTAAGTATCAAAATATATCGAACCAACTGTTAGAGAACTACCAGATGAAGTGACGAGAACATTTAAATGTCTTGTTTAACATACAACATCTAAACTGAAGTCTGACATCCTACTACTATAAATTAGGATTGGAAAGGCAGGAAAACAGCAACAGAAAACCTTCTCAAGAACCCAACTAGAAAGTTTCTGGAACCACAACGATTTCTATCATGAAAGAGACATGAAAGGACCCTGGGAAATACAGCGTGCAGAAAGAGACATGACTATAAAGCTATGACATTTTCCACATGCTCACAAAGGTTAACCCACAGAAACAGGAAACAAAGTGGGAGAAACCCTTTGTCAACTTTGACTGCTAAATTGAGGTAAAAAAGAAAGTCCTATTTCTGCTTGTCCATAAGAGAAAAAAGCTCATCTCCAAGAGGAAAAAAGTGTGATCTAACTTCAATTCCTACTCACTAATCTACAAAACTCCTCAAGGACATAATTTGGAGAAGAAAATATGTAGCTTGTCAGTTTTCTGCATGATAAAAGGAAAATTCAAATAATGGGTCTTGAGTTTCTGAAATTCTGGAGCACTAATGACTTGAGTGGGGCAAATCAAGCACCCAAACCCCCATTTTAGTAAGAAATATGCTGATGTAGAAGTCAATGCAATCTTACCCGATGGGTTGAAATCCTGGAAGTAGTCAGGGCAACGCTGCACTGACACAGTTCCAGCAGCAACATCACTCCAGCACAACCAGCCATCCCATGTCCTGTTACAGTAGGGACCTGCAAACATGTACAGATCTGGTAATAAAATAACAACCCCTCTTTCATACTAGTCTTCCAAAAGTGAGATGTAAGACTGGACAAGGTAAGTTTGCAGCAATGAGGAGGAAAAAAAGGAAACAGAAAAATAAGATTTAGTGATAATTGATTAAAACTCCACTTAATAGAAGTAGTTCCTTACACATACATTCCTTCAAAAACATTTTGAAATTCACTCTCATTCTACATCTACAATTTAGAAACTTCTGACTCAGAGCACAGTAGGGCAAAAACCCTAAATCAATTCACAGTCAACGATGCACCTTAGCAAAGAGTCTTATGCTTCCAAAGACCATTTTACTGAATTTATCTCTATTTTGAATGTATACTAAGTCTACCCATATGTTTGCCAGTCCATTGAAAACACAGTGGTATCCTAGAATCCATGAGAAAACCTGCCTGGGAGGCAGCCACAGCTCCTCTGCCTCAGGCTGAGCTGACCCTGCAGTGATGCCTGGACAGACACTTCTCTAAGTGCTCCAGGAACATCTACAGTGTTCCTCAAGAGCCTGTTCTGATGCCCCACTGCACTCACACAACTTTCAACATCTAAAATAAACTTCCCTTGAGAATGAGCTGGGGGTTTATAAACAAATTCTTTCCCAAAGGCACACAGAATGACTGATCGTTGCTACAAATTTGAAGATGTTTTTAGTATCTTGCTTCACTTTTCTTGCCTCAAAAGCCATTCAATGTTTCCAGAAATTATCAAGCCAGAACCAGTGAATACAGTGACAGGCAGAGTCACTGAGGTTGTCTCTGAGTTATCAGAAAAAGCAATGAGACTAACACAGCCCTCAGAGCAGGGACACTTTCAAATTTAAAGGCAGATATGACCAGGCAGACAGAGATATCGTGAGACCATGAAATGAAATAAAGTAGCAAGATTAATTAGTCAATTTTTTAAAATACAGTTATCTATTTAAATCGACCTTTTCTTATCTCATCAGAAATAAAAGCTTTGTGTTGTATGAGAAGTCGTGTTACGAGCAGGTAATATAACATATTACTTTATCCTCATGCATCCCAAAGTTATGTTTCTAAAAAATAGTACAAATATTGCTACAACCTGAAAAATAATTGCTAGCGAGACAAGAATTAAATATGACTAAAGAATCCTGATTTAGTGCAATTATATCTGTTGACCATTTGCCTTAATAAAAAATCATAAAAAATAATTTCTACCTTCTTTTCTATGGATAGGATCTTGCATAATCTTCTGGTAGCATTCATACTGTGCTGTCATAATTTTATTCCGTGTGACACTCAGTTGCATGAATTCCTCTGTCATGTTCTGATGGCCTTCAGATGGTACAGCAGTGGCAAGAAACTAAGAAGAAAAGACTTCTTTTAGCAAATCATGTAAAAGCTCCAACGCAAAGTTCTTTAATGTCCACCTTTTATATTCTAAATATTATTTTACTGAAGGAAAGTGATCTTCAAATCTTATTGCTGACAGTATGATTTTGTGTTTTTCTGGTTAATTTAGCAATTTTTACCAGTGAATCTTGACAAATGTCTCCTGAATGAGCACGGGGGAGTAACAATTGGCAAGATTTGTAAATAATAACGGCAACATGCTTAGAAAGCACTGAGACAGTCAGAAGTATATAAACAGCTTTTGTAAAATCCAGTGACATATATCAAAATTTAGTCTAAAAGGCTTTTCAGTCAGGGCCAAAATGATCCTTTATGAAAAAAACAGTTTCCATATATTTTATGCACTGAAGCGTTTGGCTTGTCCAGAGCTATTTGCTTTCTCTGGTCTGGTGAACCATAAAGTCAACACTCATAATACAAAAAGGTATTCAAAAGACCTAACATGCACTTTTATAGTTATTAAAATTAAAAAATCTTACAATTCTAGATCAAAACCTGAACTTTTAAAGCACATTTTTGATAGTAATTAAACATTTTATGAGAGGCTACTAAACTTCATGTTACAACAAAGCAGCAGATTGAAATACTGTACCACTGTCATAAAAGGGATGAAATTAAAAGTTCTGAGAATGTCTGAATCTCAGATGTCTCCTCCAATCTTCCCGGGGGTCTGCAGAGCACTGCTTATCTGTCACTTATCGACTGTTTCTGTTCTCAGCCAGCAAAGGATATGCTGGGTCCAGCAGAGGTAAATACTATTTCTCTTCCTTTAACACAGGAATTTAAAGGAGAACAGAAGGAAGATAAAGATCCTGTTGTGCAGAAACTACGTCTGAACACAAGATTAGTTATATCTGCATTTCCTTATTAATAATTCCTATGGTGTTCTGTACATGCTGGTTAAAATTGGAAGTGATTTAAAAAATTCATAAGACTCACCATAGTAACCGATAAGAAGAGCAAAAATGTGATCCAGTTTTTTGTCATTTTTGTATCCGGTGCAGTGAATTTTATGTTGTAGTTGAATGAACTCAAACTGCAATGGAAAAAAAAAATTAGGAAGAAATTTAGCAATTAATGAAAACCAAAACTGATAAAACACTTTCTTTCTGAATTAAAACAAATTGATGGAGACCCTCTCAGTGTTTATTCACACATAGTAATGCCATGTGATATACACGCAGATGTACAGTAGTTTCCTTAAAGCAGACTCAGACTTTCACAAACACACACACACACAATTATTTCCCGTTTTCTTCACACCAGCTGATAATCATTTTGCCATTTCTGGAATAACTGATGTGGTAAGTAGTCACTTTATCCTGGAGTTACAACTTTGCGAGGATGACAATGAAAATGCAAGAATTGTTTGTGAGCTGTAAGGTAGTTTCTTTATCTGTCATTTGAAGAGAATACAACTACCCAAACCAGCCAGGATTGCCTTACACTGCAGACTATTCTTGGAATTGACTCTTGAAGTGTGAAATACACTTAATACATAAAATATACAGAATCATTTTTTAAGTACAAAACCATCTATCCAGGGTAAACCTGCTGTGACAAGTGCCTCAAAAGGAAGGGAAATGTCTAAGAGATTTGCTGTACAATATTTCACTGTGTCCTGAAGTATCCTGAAAAAATCACAGAGCTGGGCCTGAAACTGGAATAAAAGCTTCTCTTCTGCTTGCATCATGGAAAAAGACCTCTCCGAATTTAGTTTTTAGTTATTACAACTAAACAACATTTCACAAGTCTAAGTATCTCTCTGTAGTAGCATTAATGAAGCTATTTTCAGCTAAAATAAAGGTGCTAACATGTGTGAGTTTAGCTCCCCTGTAAAGATTAATTCACTAGAAATCTTACCCTGCAGTTTAGGAACCAAACCTCTGATACCCGAAAGGTCCCTCATACACCTGGCTCAAGGATCCCACCGAATCAAGAGGGCTGCTGGGTTCTGAGTACACACAAACCTGCATCCTGACCTTGGATCACACCTGTTGTTGTCTTTGGAAGTGTCTCTTATGCAGCAGTCCCGTCCTGTGAGAGACCGGGGGATGACAAACAACTGGTGGCACATTGGCACACAGAGGTAATTGTACCAGAAGTTCATTCTTTAAAAAAACCCTGTCTTAGTCACAAAAAGCAACCATTCTATATCTACTTCTTTTCTGCTTTTACAGTGAGCCTGGTCCCTCTTTCTACAGCAATAATACAAATAAACAGCATTTTGTAGGATACGCTAACTACACGATGTGAGATCACTGCTGTTTACTGTACAGCCTGATGCAGATAGAAGAAATGTGCTGTAAAATCAGTTACTGCTGTGCCTGTTTCACCCAGACTAAAACTGTATCCATAATCTCTCTTCTATTTTTACCAGTGGCACACAATCCTGTAACACTGATTGCTGCAAATTGCACAGGTAATTCTGTGAGACACTGCAATTCAAATATGCTGTTCTGAAGGTTCTTAAAACACTTACAGAAAGACCAATTTGCATCCATGAAATATATTCTTAGTTTGAGCAAATACTTCTCTGGAAAATCCACATGTGATGAGAACTAAAGTAAAGAGATAATTGTAAGGACCCTGATCTGTTAACTAAAGAAAAGTCTAAATATCTATGTGTAGTGACTAAAGGTTGACCAAAACCAAATACCTACATGTATCTAAAATATCTAAGTTAGCCAAAGGGTAATATGATTTCAATTCTGCATGACAACTGAGGGCAAAGGTGATTAATTCAAACATTTCACAAGTTTCATTTATTTACAGCTGAGGCTGTTTTTCCGGGGGGGTGGGGGGGAACTCACCTTCTAAGGAAATTTGAATTAATAATTTGACTGTAAAGTAAGTCAATAACCTTTTCTCTCCAAAGTATGACAAAGCACATCTGTGCAGGGTCAAAATCCACAAATGATGTGCACAGGACAAGCCAAAAGATCAATCAAGTAGAAAATAGTAACAATTTGTGTATCTTTTTCTGTATAGGTATACAAGAGTTCAAAATATTTGCTCCACAATAGTTCCAAAAATCCTTATGCTGAAACAAATGTTGTATGGAAAATTTAAAATGCATATTCATATACTGCCCTCACTTAGCCTTGCTTATCTAGGCTTTTTAATTTATTTAAAAGATACAATTTATCTAAAAAATGCAATATCATACAAAGGCAGAAATTATCTGCTTTGATTCACAGTCCAAGTTTATTTCTGTTTCACAATATTGAAAGTCATCCCTTAGCTCAGTTCCTTCAACGGTCCAAATCTTTTAATATCTAGTGGTTTTGTAGACATTTCCTATCAACTGTTCCAGTATCCACTGTTAAATTATTAAGTCTTCCCAGGAGATAAAATGTTAAGTCAAGCCTATAACTCACTCTATGCTTTCCACTCATTTCTCTTAGTTGCTAACTTCAAAAAGACATAGATAGAGAAAAAAGTCCTTTTTCCAAACACCATTACTTACGGAGTAAATTACAAAATGCAGGATGAAGGTCATTCAGATCCCTATTTGTACTTCAGGATAGCATTTCTTACATGACTGAATGAATTCATTCACTCAACATTTATTCCAGTTAGTCTAGACAAGAACTTTGCAAGGGAGATTAAGAACTTTCTTAGGGATCAACAGCAATATAGCCCCTGGACTGAGGCAGCAAGCCAGTACTGCTGAGAAACTCAGGCTGCTTGTATTAATCATCTGTTCTGATGAGATACAAACCAAACAAAGTTCTCAGAAAGTTCTTTCCTTCTCGAAGCTGGGAGGCATTAGGCACACAAGGAAAAGAAATTAATAGTAAAGAGACTCATTCTTAGCTTTCTTTAAACAATAATGCTTTCCAATTTGTTGTTGTGCTGTTATAAATCTGACAATTTACTGTGGGGAAGAGAAGATAACTGTATTGGACTGAGATTAATCTGAGTCTCTTGAATGTTAGCTTGAGGGAAAAGATGGTGGAAGCTCAGACAGAGTCTCTTGACTGTACTCTGTGACACTGGGGATCTGCACAAAAGCCAGTAGGACCATGATTTACATGACAGGCATTGAATGAAACTAAGTGGCGTAGACACAACACCACAGCTCCTAACAGTGCTCTGGCTTTATTTCCCCAGTAAAAGGGATCATCAGAGGGAAGAGAATGAGGAATTGCAATAGTAACTCTGATCTTCAAAATATTTTTATTTGTAGTGCAGACTGGAATAATTTAAAAAAAAAAAAAGAAGAAAAAAGAAAAAGGAACTTCCTGATTTTCCTCTTTATTACATTCTCTGTTACCCACACGAATGATACTCCTGAGGCCAACATTGTGTTTGTCACTGATAGCAGTGACATCTACTGAAGAAGGAGGAATTCAAAAGGAACTGCAAGCTGAGCTTAGCCAAACAGTCACTGGTATAGCTTTAACAGATGTTCATATTTCTCTTCCTCCTGCTTTCTCTACAGAGCCATCCTGCCTAATCAGCTGTTTCTACTTTTAACCTTTCCCCATCCTCCCAAGAATAAATGGCATCCTTGCTGAGCTCCACACACTTCCCTTTTCAATGATACAGTGAAAGGGTTAAAAAAGTAGTCAGCAAGAAGAATACTCTTTTGAACTTGAAAATCACATTCAGTACAAAATCAAAATGACAGACAGCTTCTACCTTAGCAGTTGCTCTTCAGCCTGACTTCAAGTCAGAATACAGCTCTGTGGAAGTGGGATAGGAGGGAGAGCCTACTTAGGTCTTTGCAGGTACTTTCATACACACACACAAACATTTTTCACTAAGTGGTAATCTTTTATTTGCCCAGGAAAAAGAAGCCAAAACACACAAACCAATATAAACAACAAAACCACAAAGCATTTTCAGTAAAAATAACATACCTTGCAGTTGTGCTATAACCTTGCAACATTCAAGTTAAACACATTTGGATATAGATATATATCCTTCCTCTCTGACTAAAAGTGGGGTTAGAATGGCTGTTTTCTTGACCACCTCTCCCGCCCTTATTGTTGTTCTATCAGTCCCTATTTATTTTTCTTTTTTGCAATATCTCTCAGAAATAGCTGCACATGCTACTTTGTTACTTCTGGTTCTTTTTAGAGAGGGGCATACTACTCGAAGTATTTAAAACCCCAATCAGTGGTTGGTTGTTTCTGCCCAAAATACAGGCAAAAGCAACAAGCTGGAAAATGCCCTGTGCTTTTTCCCAATTTGAATTACTCTAGTACAGTGTTATTAAAAAAAAACAAAAAACCCCAAAAAAACAAAAACCAAACCAAAAACAGTAGCCTCAAATGGAATTACACCTCCACTCACAGAAACTTTCTGGAAAACACTCGTATAAGTAAAAGGCCTTCGCAAGTGGCAGTACCAGCCAACCATTAATGCACACCAGATTCCCTGAGTCCTAAAAGCAGACTATGAAATCTCCATGCTTATCTTAGAGAACAACGCGGGATAGTTTGGAAATCTTCCTATTCCTATTTGGTAACACGCCTTTATTTCTGAGGGAATCACTTCTGCCAGCATTTGATCAAACTACTCTAATGGTATTCCACAACAGCTCACAGCTGTATTTGTGGGAATTAATCCATCCTCCTAATTGTTACAGAGTTAAGAAAATAATAGTTAGGGAACAAATCTCATGAACTCTGCATCACACAGTTTCATGGCTTTGACCACTCTGAATTAAGGCCCAGGCATCAGCTGTTACAGACTCCTAAAACAGGTGAGACAGAGCAAAAGTTTGATCTTCCCCGGGACAGTTTTTACATTTCAGAAGCATAAGCAATTCACAGCTTCCAATACATTTCATTGCATTATTCCCTTCATTCTGCTAGCGACAGGGCTTGGTTTTTCCAAAGGTACTCTCCTTCACTTGAAGAAACTGGCATGTTACTCAAATATGTCAGATCTTTATGCTGCTGCATTTCACAATAAATAGAATTTTGCGACACTGATACAACTCAATTGTGATGCTTATGGAACATCTATAAGAGGCATTCCCATCCTCACAGCCATTATCTATTCAATCCCCCACTGTGATCTCCTCTCTTCAAGTCAGCTGGGGAACACATCAGGAAAAATGGAACAACAAGAATAAAACAATATTCCTAACAGTATTTTGGACTCTTTAAAACTACTGTGATAGATCACTGTGTGCATGAAACACCGCGAAGACCTTGTCTGAGAAGTGCAGTGGCTTATGAAAGGTTAAACTGAACTCCCCTCTTGCACTGCAGAACAAAAATGCTCATAGGGCAAATGAAGAGCTCCACAAATGAATTGGTAATTAGGAAAATATTTGCAATACTCATATAATCATCATGAAAAGCAGGAAATAAGTAGGAAATAGGAGATAAACCCCAAGTTTAAAGAAGAACTGAGTTTCTTTAGTCACCTCATCCTCTGAACACAGAGTGTTGCTCACATGCATGGAGAAATCATAAAAAAACTGCCACACTGAAAAATCCCTCCTTCTAACTTTCTCTCAGGAGTTTTTCCTATGAAGCTGTTGTGGCACAATG
Source organism: Sclerurus mexicanus (assembly GCA_013396755.1). Taxonomy (NCBI): domain Eukaryota; kingdom Metazoa; phylum Chordata; class Aves; order Passeriformes; family Furnariidae; genus Sclerurus; species Sclerurus mexicanus. The sequence goes on along the minus strand of VWZF01002261.1, from coordinate 3,386,426 downwards.
GCACTTACTGTCTTCTTGAGGATTAACAAAGAAGCAACACAGTGGCATATCTCAATTTTATCATTTGATTATTTTATAACAACTTCATCATGCCAGTGGTAGTCCAGCTCAGAAGGAGCAAGTGCCTGCTGTTTTTTTCTTAGGCCATGTGCTACCCTGGTCTCAAGGTCCATGCTTATGCAAATAGGAAATCAAGTCTAGTTCAAAGATGTTTCACATCTTTTCTTCTTTCAATACCATGCTTTTGACTTTTATTTTTGCATCACTCGGGTTGCTTGCCAGAGGCCTTGCAGAGATTGCAGAACTTTCTGCATATAAGATTACACAGATTAAATTACTTCTGTGTACTTCTTCCCATTAATAGCTTTTGGCTACCACTCAGATAAGTTTTGTCACCTGCACCCAACAGAAATTACTAGCAGCAATTGACAACACTCATGGCCAGTTCCAGTAATACTTTAAATTGTAAGAACCTATCACAGAGTGATGGTGGTGCTAGTTTTTTTTCTATGTAGGAGGAAACCCTCTGTTTCCTAAAACTTCTCTTCTTTTGTTCAGTTTACAGGTTTGGATGACATTGTAAACTATCCTGAGGAGAAACAAGGGCTATGTTAAAATGCAAACCAAACAACAAGAAACAAGAAAAAAAAAACTCCCACCAGAACAAACTCTCCAAATGAGGGTTTGGAGGAGGAAATGTCCACGAGGCTCTTCGTCTGGAATGTTCTGCAATTTCTGCTCTTGGGCAACATTACTCCTCTCCACATAGCACAATGCAGAGCTAAGATGTTATGTGGTTTTGTCCATGACACCAATTTTGACTCTTTAAAACAAGATTCCACTGATAAAAGGCAAGAGTATTTCCCCCTGGCTTTTACATAGGCAGGCCTTCTCTTGTGCTTTCCATACTCTTCCTATAAATTATGAAGGCTCTACCCCTCCTTCTCAAATGTGGTAAATTTTTAATTGCCTTAAGGACATATGAAGCCAGCAGTAGCAAATGCTGCAACAGCATATGGAAGATAGGCAAGGATTCAACTAGGCTTGTAGTTACAAGTGGGCAGAATATCCAAGTATGCCAAATAAATACATCATATGAATGTTAAAAATATCAAAGCAAAGCAAAATTATTTATCCCTCTTGAGGAACTAGTTGTTAAATGAAAGCAATGGAGAATCTGGCAAAGTAAAATCTTTACCAACAGACTGACAGGGCTTTACTCTGAGATTCAGTTGATTTCCAATTCACAGTTTATACTTATTAATGCCTCCAGATTTTTTAGTATTATTTGACTATCATTGTGTAAGCACATTGTTATACTTATTTTACAAATTTAACCCTTTGCACCACATAGCCCTAATCCAAACTGACTCTTGATGCCTAAAATCCATTAGCAGAGTTGATGTTATTAGGCATAACTGACCATGCTCAGTTCTATGGCATTTAAATCCCACAGCATTCATTCAAGCACAAAGAAACTTTGAAGGAAGGCTGATCTGCCAAAGTTATCTGTAAAAATGCTAGAATGGCCACCATTAAACATCCCAGAAAAGGCTATTAGCAGAAATGAAGATGATGGCAGATGACAAATGATTAAATTCCAATAGCTGATGGATCCAGATAATTTAGTAATGGTAATTATCTTTTGGGGTTGGTTTGTTTGTTTGTTTTACCATATTAACTTCACGCTACAGCAATTTAAAAAAATGAGTTAGAACAAATTCAGTAAACTTTCTTGAACGTTTATGTCTTCCAAAACAACTGCTATGCTGTGGCAAGGGTGTTCCAATTAACATTATGTTAAATAACATGACATTCATTCTTTTCCATGGATTTCATGCTATGAAAAAGTTGAAGAGCTACAACATTCGATATTCTGCATGTGTAACTGAAACTGAAGCAAGAAACCCACAGACATACGGAGCAAAACTTCTTGGGCTAAACCCCAAAATACATTGGGATGCATTACTGATGTGACTTCCAACCCAGTGACAGAGCACAGCAAAGCAACACAAGGATGTCACTGGAACTATTGAATCCTCCTGCCTGAGCCCAAATTCTATTATTTCACTCCAGATGCATATTAAGATTAGTTGGTATCTTAGGGATTTTAGGAAAGGCCTTCAGGTCTCTGAAGAGTGTGAGAACAGCCCTTGACTGAGAGTGGACATTGACTTATTTGCTGTGCCTTCAAGGGGGAGAAGAGAAGCCCCTAGTCACATGACCCAATTTAGAGAAAACAAAAATGTTTTCCATCTTGCTTTCTCTCAGCATGCACCTGCTTAAAGTGATAACAAAAATGTAACCTAAAAAAAAATTAAAAGTATAGTTAATAGTTACCTAAGTACCATTTTATATGGATGGAGCAAGGAGATGGATTCAATGAGCCTTACAGTCCCTTTCAAATTCAGACATAGTACGATACATGTGAAAAATATGGTATATTCCTCCAAAGAAAATTTCTTCTCCTCCAAGCAAAATGATTTGTTTTGAATTTACGAATTCAGGAAACAGACCCTCACACGTGTATAAAACCCCTCGCTCACATGACTGAAGCGGGTTTTTTTCCCAGACACTGCTGTTTACAAGCTGCAGAGAGTGAACTGCTGCTCTGTGTACTCCTTTCAGTCAGTGTTTTTTATTTGAATGACTCTGCCTGATGCTGTTTACCAAGTAATGGCCCAAAAGAGATCCAAAGGGTTCTTTGTGAAAATGTTTATGGCATGAAGTCATTTTCTCAACTGGCTGAGTCTAAAAAGTTTTTTGTTATTTCTTCATTGACACATGCTAATTTTACAAGAACAGTATTTCCACAGTTCAAAGACTTTTCTTGAGGTCAGAACAAGGCAATGGGAACAGAAGAGTGGGTTAAGCAAAATGTACCAGGACTTTTGGGTTTTTTCCGAGCTTACCGCTCAGGCTCTTTCTCCCTGGCCCCAACCCAGTTTGGCAGCTAAGTGTCTATGAATCAATCTTACAGGTTTTGTACCAGTTTCCTCTAGATTCACACTTAGAAATGCAAATATTTACACACAAATATACATAAATATATTCTCATTCAGTTATAAATTGAGTTTTAAGGTATGATTTTTTAAAAGAAATTGGTAATTTTTAGGTGAACCATGTCTCACCAGCAGCTAAGAGCAGGATGGGGAGGGAGCAGGTGGCCAGGAAAGGGAACTGTTTATGCCAGCATAAACACAGTGCTGCTGCAGCCACTGCATTACAACTGGTGTTCTAACTTTGGGTTCACCATTGGTCAATGACTTGAACAGAACTGATGAACCAAATACATATAAACTCTCCATGGAAATGTCAGAAGCCATATGGTCTCCTGATTTTATGTTGTATTTCTTTCTTTTACTTAAGAAAAAAACAAACAAAAAACCTCCCACCAACAAACGAACAAACAAACAAATCCCAACAAAGTCCCTGAACATAATACAGAGAACTAAAATATCCCCAAAGCAGTTTTCTTTTCAATGGCAATACTTTTGGTCTGGCTAAGGATGAAATTTCAGATGGGAAGCTCATGTCAACTTTTTCTCTCCTGGGATATTTCTGATGCATTTCCTATTCCAGAAATGTTCAGGTAAATTTAAGGCAGCTTTAGAAATATTCAGCTTGGTATACTTACTCAAAACAAAATAAACCACCAGCTACTTCAAAGCCTTTACCAGGTCAACCTAAGTCACCAGAGTTCAGAACATTTCCTCTCAAATTTAAAATTTCACATGCCAGAAGTCAAAAGTGCGAGCTCTGGAATATTTCACCCTTTGAATATTAGACAATAAATGTTCAACTGCACAAAATTATCAAAACTACTAATCCATCCTGTAGAAGAGCCAAGAACAAGCAGCAGCCAAAACTAACCTTTTGAATTCTAGAGATCAGCAGCTTGTCTCCTTTGCTTTAATTAGCTACAGATCTTTCCCAGCCTTCCCATGTTTTTTCATCTGTTGTATTCCTAAAATGGCATTTTAACAGCAAATGGTTTATATTGGGCTCACACAGAGTATGCTAGGCATAAAGAAGTTTGTGAGGCTCAGGGAAGTGAAACTGGAGGTAGCTAGTATCAACAGTATGGGAATAAATTGCCTTCTATACATTTCTAAAGCCTGTAACTGCATGCCAGTAATGCACACCTTCTTGAGACCCACACAGATATGGGTCTTGACTTCCAAGGCCTCCACAGGCCTACACTCAGTACAGTGAAGAAGGGCAAAGGCTTGTGAAAGAAAAGAATGGATGCATATACTCAAATTAAGAACACAAAAATGTCAAAGCTTTTGTCTTTACATTTATAACCAGAGCTTTCCTTTTCATACATTTCTGTTCTTCTCCTCACAGACCAGCTGCAGAAACATCCTAAGGTAGCCATAAAGTAGGCAGAGTGATAAAAGATTTTTCTGTCCTCTACCTATATTTCCTTCAAAATGAGGATATGTACTGAGATATCACTATAGTCAATGATTTTTTACATTAACATAATTTTCTGGCAATCTCAGTTAACATCAGTGTTGACAAACTGAGGAAAGTACCTATCAAAGTCTTCTAAACGGGAATTTCCTTCAGCCTCATCCACACCCTGCACACCCACAGGAATACTGACATAAGCACAACCCTGACACAGACTGAACCATCCAGAAGTAAAGAAAGACTTGTTTTGCTAGAGATGTACTCAATTTAAAAGTTAATTAGAAGATCAAAGCTTAATGAAATGAGAAGCGAGATCCTTTGAACGGAAGCAAACTGTAACCAAGTGATTACTGCGACCTCTCCCAGTATTTGCCCTATGCATTTCCCATTCTGATCTGAAAGTGTGCATAGAGGACACAAAACAGCTGGCGGTATAAACATGAGAGTCTCAACTCATGTTACACACCTCAAAAGGCATTACTGAGAGTCTGAACAGCTAAAGCCACTTTTAACCACCTAGAACAAATTTGATTGGTGATCTTTATCAATTATCTTTGATGAAGTGCACTTGTTTTCAAAGAATAATTTCACTTTTACATGAGCTCAGTCTTCTAGTCTGAATAAGTATCACAGTAGAAATCTTTAGCACTAACTGAAATAGTACATTTCTGTATCTTTTTTGAAATATCAGCTAGGTAAAATTTTTTCCACTTGAAATTATATACTTCGGTCCTTACCGGAAAGCAAGAAGCTAACCCTTTTCTAAGTTTCAAGTTTGTCCATCAACTGTCTTTTGCAAAGTCTTAATTAATTTTTTGAAACACCAGGGGCTAACAACTGCTGAGAGCTGAACAGGCACAGATCTAGCTGTTTCAGCTGACATACTATTCCATTCCATTTTGATGCTTTTAATAGAAAAGTGATTGTTTATCACTGAAAAATTCTACTGGCAGAGCTCATGCTGCCAGGAAAAGATGTGAAAAGTTTGCAATAGCAGAAGCAGTTGGTGGGTGATGTGACAATTCGGCTGGCATGCAGTGTGTGAGCCACACACGGGTCTGAGCATCACACACTGCTCTGCTTCCCATCCTCTGGCCAGGAACGGCCGGGATGGCCACTGCTGGGATCTCGGCATTATTGCATAACTGCACCGCACGTTACTGTCTCTTTACAACACATTCCGTCTGTTTCACAGAGCTGGACAGTAACACTGCAGCAGAATGAAATGTGTTATTGCACATTATCACATAAAACCCCGTGCTCTTTGTGAAGCAGAGATTTTATGGACAGTGCCAGCTGCAATCTGTAGGAAGCAGTGTGAATGTTTCCATGAATTCAGTTGAAGATCATATGCTCAGGGTGTGGCCGTGGGAAAGACTAGTGTATCTTACACACAGTCCCTAAAGTCCAATTAGTGTTCCTTTAATTACAAACAGACTTTTCCACATCCTTTCGCAGTATTCCACCCTCCCTTACCTGAATGACAACCAAAATAAAATACTATGAACATTAAAATATTACATAAATCGGACACAAAAATCACTGCCTTGATAAACTCAAGTCTCAGCTGGACAAGATACTTCATTAAGATGAAATATTACATATCAAACCTAGTCAAACATTACACACACTATAGCAACAGCAGGGGAAGGAGCATCAAGCACAGCTCTTCTGGTCATGAATGACATATAAATTTTATTTATATGTAATGTACAATTTTAAGCACATTATATTATTATTATTATTGCATTTGGAGAGGAGATAAAGGCAGGAAATGTAATGGAAAAATCTCAGTTAAAGCTTGTCAAAATTGCAAGCAAGTGAAAATTTCCACTCCAAGCATGGAAAATATTAGACAGCTTTAATATAGATGCCCATATTTTCTGCACACTCACATCCTGCATTTATTTTCCTTGAGAAAAATAAAACCCACAGAAGTCTCACACTGATTTCACACTCCAGAAAAAAAATAAATCCTTGGCTGAAGCAAAATGCATTGAATTTGATGGGAAGCTTTTATAACGATCTCTACAAAATTAAGTTAAACCATATTCAACTGCATTCATAATTCTGCAGATCCTGCCACTGGTCTCAGCTACAAGTGCAGTGCTCATATTCATTACTTTGGCTGACTGACTTTGATACACAGTCTGGACATCAAACTGCCACCATCACTTACCTCAGACTGAGGTATCAAAAATCCCTATGAAAAAAACACCACCTTTGCATGCATTTTTGCCTGCACCCTTTAACTCAGTAAGACACCTAAAAAGGCTCATCCGTTTCATTTCTTTTCAGAGACTGTGGACTTGCACCCCTCAAGTGTCACCCTCTCAAAGCATGTTCCGCAGAGCATGCGAAAATTCAAATTCATCTTGCTGGGAAATTTTGTTCACAGCTGCTTGCTTGGCAGAGATTTGGTTGAGGGGGGGAGGGAGGAGGGGAGGGAAAATTTTCCAAGCAATGGGGAAAAACAGTACAAAACTTTCATCATCAATGGCCTTGACATTGCTGGAGCCAACGGAAACGACATCACCCAACTGATTCCATGCGAGAGAACCATTCAGAAACAAACAAAAATCTGCATTTATTTCTATCGTGGTAGCCTATGCCAAGCTTCCTTTGGTGAAATCCAAATTTCTCCTACATTGGCTTCCTCTTGCTGTTGATAGAACAGGATATTTGCTGAAACAAGCAGGCAATGAATGTGATATTCTGAATTAATCAGCATATATGCTGGCAAGAGAATGCTGTTCTCTTCTGAAGCTGTGAGAACAACTATCTTTGTTTTTCCAAAGGAGCTGTCAAGGTAACATATGTAACTGGCCCAAGAACAGACATAAAATTTCCGTACTAAATCTTAACTGGGTGCAAGTCTTGCTGGGTGATGAATTCCATAACAGGTACCTGTCTTACTGACCCTGTAAGCAATTTTACAGAAATAAAAATGCTTGGCTATTGCTACAGGCCTACACCACACAGAGAACAGAAGACATTTCATGAGCTAACTTATCACTGCCCTAACTTCCCCAAGCTTCCAAAAGAAATAAAAACTTGCAGGAATAAAACCTAGTTGGTTTCCTCCCCAGCCAGTAAACATATTTCCCTTTCTCAAGAGAGTATTAGAAAACAACTACTGCACAAATATATTTTATTACTGCTCAAGGATGAGGATAATGTACAAAAATAATAAAAATAATAAAATTATTTTTGTTCTTTGCTTTCTTTAGCAACATCCCAAGTCTTCACTGACTGTGCACTGCCAAACAGTTGTTGCACGTCATTCCAAAGCATTTTAATGTTGCCATTAATTATTCCGGATATAATATAAATGTTATATAGACTAGGAAACAACATACTTCTTCCTTTGTCTAAGCAAAACATAAAACGGGCTAGATACAGACCCTGGTCAGGAGGGACACTCACAACTTTATTGTATATTTGGTTCTCCTACTCTAAAAGAAATAATGCTCCAAATATTGATTCAGTAAGATGTTGAGATACCAGCAAGCATCATTTGCAACCACCAGAGTAACTAAATCCACTCTCATGTCACTGCTATCAGACAGCTTCTAACTTTGAAGTAATTATTGATCCTCAGGATGGTTCATTACACCACTTTTCACGGCTTAGAAGAACAGAAACCTCTGATGAGTGTCTTTGAGGAAAAGAGAACTTTAAATCTAAAGTGGCCATCACCCTGAGACTTGCACTCTGAACCCCACTTGGCTGGTGATCTCTGAGGGTCAGACATTACAAGGAATACGACCTTAAAGCATCTGTTGAAAATCAAACTGATGGGAAATTCAGACTAATCCAAATGCGGGAGCCAAGTCAGCTACTGAAACTATACAGTGCTACCAAATATAAAATCATTACCCTATGAAGAAAACTAGTTCAGTTCCACAATCAAGAAAAATGAAAATTAACCCTTCAATGTAGTTTTTCCTTTAAGGTCACAGAGAAGCACCAAAAAAAGAATATAAAAGAAACATGAGAGTAAGAAAATTAAAAATACTGATCCTGAATCAAGGAGTTGAGAGACAGTTCATATATTAATTAAGAATTTTGAGAAAGAATTCTTAAGAAATATCTGGCTCTTACAGACATATCTATTGTGGGAGGTATTTTAACCAGCTTCGTGTATCACAAACAGGCCTTGGAAACTAAATGTCTTTCAACTTCTAATACAGGTAAAAATTTCTTTCTCTGTAGGAGAGAATACTGATGAGAGATGTAGTTTTTAGAATCAATCTACTTAGATTTACAGCTTGAGAAACATAAAAAAACCTAGCAGACAAATTTTGAAGGAATAAAATCCCTAATGTGTGGAGAAAAAAAAAAGAAAGGAATTTAAGTGATTTGCCCACCACCACTTTGCACACTTTGTCATAACTGAGGTTTCAATATCCATTCAGCAATTAGTAATGGATTTACCATCCATTTCTGTAGGGATTGCCATTAAAGGGACTGCAAATAGAGAGTAAAAATCCTTATGTAAAGTAGGAGAAAACCCAAACAAATGAAAAGTTTGGAAAATACAAACAAATATTTCTGCTAATAAATAATCAGTCATTTTTCATCTACGCCGGTCTCTCACCTGTAATTGCACTCCGCTGTCTGTAAGATGGGCTCAGAACAAAAATTCATTCTCAGGCTGTGGCTGGGACATTAATGTCTCTCAGTAGGTACACCTCAGATGCTGAGTTTAAAGGAACAACTCCCATAAGTAATGTTAAGAGTTATCTACCCAAATATTCCCTTTGCACCTAAGAAAGATGAAGCAGATTCTTCTCAGTGACTCTTCTATACAGTGAAGGGATACTCATTACCTGAAGTGACCTCCTGCTTCCAGCTCTGTCCCTTTCTAATCTCTTGCTGCCCATTTCAAGCACTCACCCTACAGACTGAACTGCCTACAGCAGCATCAGGGATGTCAGTTTTTCAGCCATCCAAATAATGACTTACATGCTATGCCCCAACAATCAAACTGATAAATCTTCACATCATGTCCTACTTGCAGTTTTTAACTGATGACTGAAGATTACCAGTGCTACGTTCCACCAGGTGACAGTCATCTGCAATATATGGGCATTAACAAGGGTGATCGAAACACCTGATTTTAATAACCTGGCAATCAGTCACACTGAGTTTCCTGAATCCTTCATTTCTTCCATAGAGGCCTAAGAGGAGTTAGAAATCTATTCCTAGACATATAACCACAAAGGAATCACAGCTCTTAATCAAGTCATCATGACAGATGAGACACCTGAATGCACCTCTACTGCCCCCCAGACAAAACAAAGGCACCTGAAATATATTAGGTTTTGAATACTTCCCAATTTTAAGGGTGATCGCCTAGTGAGAACAGCCAAACTCATTGTCTCATTATTAGTATTATAATTTATACAATTAAGGTGTCAAATGAACTGCAGTGAATAAGTAGTCTGAACTGTTAAACACATGCTAGAGGACAAGAACGTTAAGAAAGGACAGGAACTGTGAGACAATTACTTGACAAACAATGTATTCCTAAATAAAAATGTGAAAAATATTACAGTGTAAAATAGAATACAACTTACATTAAAAGAGCATGCATAATTTATGTTAGAGCTAGATTCCATGTTACACCACAGAGGATTCAAAAATGGTATCTGATAATTAGCATTACTGAGCATCAATTTAAAGAAGCTGCAGACCTAAGATTCAAGTCTTCATTTGGATTTTGAAGCACTCAGACTAACAGTGATTTTGAACAACTCTACAATCCTTTTAGTTGGGGAAATTTATTCATAGTGGTTGCAGTACACCAAGGAATTCTCAAATCTCGGCACTCAAAACAATAGAACTTCAGAAGCTAATTATACCTTTTTAAGTACCAGCGCCATTAGCTATTTTACTCTTCAAAAAATACCCTGGGGACACCCATAACACGTGCTGGTGCAGTGGAAATGGACCTGCCTAGCTGCTCATGATCATCCTTAATTCATCTTTCACAGTAACAAAAGGTGAACAACACACATGAATAATGTAGAAAGTACAAAAACAATAGAAATAAAACCACCGGCTCTCATTTTGATTTCTCTCCAAACTGCAAGTGGCAGTCAGTCCCTAGCACTACCTCCATGTATAGATACCATGGTTGCAACCAGCCCTAACTACACACATCCTGCATTTTGCCAAGGCTGCTCCTCACCTCTGTAGGTAAGGAGAGAGATCAGGACCAAAGGCCAAGCTCACATGGCCTCCCAGTGCCCTTTGAGATGCCCTGAGGGTGTAAGAGATGCTCACCAAACCTGGCCCTGATGTCTCTGGGGTTTTCTCCATGGACACAGCCAGGCCTAGTGGGCTTTCCAGTAAGAGCAGATGCCTGAGTGCTGGGTAATCACATCCCACCCTAAACATGAACAGTATAAATCCTTCCCCTATTAATGGCTTCTCTATAAACAGTTTTGCTGCAGGAGCAGGAATAAAAAACAACAAAACCAAACCAAATCAAACCAACCAAAAAAACCCCCCAAAACAAGCCCAAAAACCAAACAGAAACACACACGAAAAAATAAAAAATCAAAATTTGATGAAGAACAAAAAATAAACAACAGGTTTGTGTTCTGGGTTTCCTTGCAGTTTCATTGAAGTCACTAAGTCACGACACGCACAGAGCAGACTCAAACAACTCAGAAACAAAGGTCACGTGGAAAGGGTGGCCACACTTACAGACTGCACCACCTCCAAGGACCGCAAAGTAAAGGCAAATTGGTAAGTAAAATTTTCAGAGAACCCCCAACAACAGCCAGAAGAACACTGTGAAAACTTGGGGTGAGATCCCAACAGAGAGCTGAAACCTCGCTGCAGCATGGATGCCACGTCCAGAAAACAGCTGGAGGAACATTTCAAACCCAACTTGTGCAGTTTTTCAGCACCCACAACCTCTCACCATACTGAGGAAGAGGAGCACTGTGGGCTGTCTTTCACTTGCCCTGTGTGCACAACCAGGAAACAGCTTCTCCCAGAGTTTAAGAGGCCAAAAGATTCAAGAGATCTTGGAGAGGAGCAGAGGGAAGGGTGTGTCCTTTCACATCAAAGATCATTTTTACTTAAATATCATCAACTGTTGAGCTTAGACTCTTGCTTCTGTGGTTGTAATGGACACTGCTGAGCTTTGCCAAAGAGTTCTAAAAACGGCAGCTCTGAAGGTGTAATACCATAAGAGCAGTACACAAGCTCCCTTCTCTGCTTCCCAAAAGAGCTCATAAGAAATCTTTGAAGAGACAATATTTGATGAAGAAATATATATACTTCAAGAAATGTCATTCTTCACTGAAATGAGACCAGGCTGTGAATCAAGATAGTCCCTTGGACAATTCCTAAGTTCTCTCAAATAAAGTATTTTCACCACATCAGTAAGAGCTGAAAAGACCAAAGAGAACTAGCACTAAAAATAAATAAAATGCATCCGCATTGCTGTGTTAGGTCTAAGCTTTGCTCAAGGTCTCTTGCACCGACCTCTGGTGACTGTTCAGCTGGAAATTAAGGGCCCAAGAGATTGTTTTGAAAGCAGTAAGGGATATCCTGAGCCCCAGCCAGCAGCCTAACAATGCAGCTTGCAACAGCCAAAACTGTGTGAATTGAGTTAGGAGCATCACTCATTACTGCTCTGTGTGCTTGTGGAGCCTTCTTATAATTGCATTTTAACTATCAAAAATGTTCAATTTCTGAAAGATGCTACTCTGTAAGTAATAGATCCCTGCTCTATAAAAATCAAACTATGATTTTTTAGTTACTTTTCATTTCTCAAAATATTCAGGTAGTGAACTTTGAAAGGTACACTGTGTAATTCTGATATATTTCCTGTGGGGGGAAAAAAATAAATTGGGCTATGAAAAGTCTATTTCTAACTTCACTTTCATTTATATATCACATGTGATCTATGCAATATGAAATTTTCTTTATGATAACCTATTCCAGGCTTCAGGATAAAAAATAAACCCAAAAGCAAATCAAAATTACAAAAAAAACCCAACTTCTGCGTATTAAATTCTTATTGGAAATCTGTCTCTCCACCATCATAAAACAGCTCAAATGCATTCCTCTCAGTAACATCCTTTCTCTCCTCCAGGACTTTGACATAGGTGGAGACGTTCGCTGTGGGACTGGAGCAGTTTCTTGGCACAAAGTTGCTATGACATACTTGCTGCTATATCCTAAGGTTTGTTAGCATTCCTTGTTCTAGCTGTATCTACATCCCTAAGGGATAACCAAGGAATTATTGCAGAAAGCTATCATCTGAGCTGTGGATTCCAGAATTTTTTTCTCCATAGCTGTGCTTTTATGGCATTAGCTGCATTTATGTCCAAGGGATGCAATATTTCAATAACTTTCAGTGTTATTGCCCATTATTTCTTATTTGTGCTGAAACTCATGAAAGTAAGAAAGCAGAACTGCTTAAGTTATAAAAATTTACAGTTTGTAAAGGCAAATCTTAACACTCAAGACAATTTATCTCCCATGTAACTGTTAAAGAGTTATGAACTGTTTAGAACTGTGAAAATCTGTACATTCTCTCATTTTTTGATACATTCAACAGTTAATTTGAACTGGGGTCTTTCCATTGAACTGCAGAGACAGGCTTGTTGAGACAACTACAAATGTGAGTCTTCACACACTTACCATTCTCCCTGTGCTACTTCTCACAGCCTGATTACTCAATGGGAGTCAACAGCTCAGTGCCATTTCTGCACTGTTACTCCCCTGAAGTGCTTTGTGGCTTGTCATCTTTCTCAGCCCAGGAGAAGTCTGGGTGTGATCATTTCTCTTCCGTGAGAAGCTTCTTCATCACACAAACTGTGACTATATTTCTTTTTCTTTCCATGCTCCACTGGCCATTACACCATCCTGAGGACTGGAACGTAACTACCACATTGAGGGTATCAAAAATGATTAAAATATATAAAAAACCCAATTCTCTTCTCATGTTGATGTAGGAAGGAGCAAGATTAGTGTAGCTGGTGAGTGCTGCTCCTGCCCCCAGTAATCTAGATATTCAAATGGTCTTTGTACACATTTCATTGCCATTCCTGGAGAACTGAAGTCGTACCCTTAGCAAGCACAGTGCCTAGCTGGCAAACATGACTTTTGTCACCATGACAAGCACCATTTATGAACAATTAAATTTTAGTAAACTAAAAAAGAAAGTTAAGGAGTTTTTGTTGTTGATCAAGGCTTTAAACAAAACACAAGCGTGCCTTCCTTTCTGTGCTAATTCTGGGAGAAGGAGGAAGTCAACACAATTAATGGCTGATTATTTTAAAAATACTGTGTTACTTTATATAGCACAGCATATAGCTTGCATAAACACTAAACACCTTTCATTCAACAGCTTTAGGCCACTGGATAATATTACAGTATCTTTGTTAGCTAAATTTGTAGTTAGATAAAGCTCTGTGTCAGAGTACTAAGTACTTCCCAAGGCCACCAAGGAGATTTTTCTTTTTCTTTATGCAAATCATTGCAAAAAAAAAAATAGCTTCTTAAGGCGGTGCATACATGTTCACTTTTTTTTTTCATTTCAAGAAACACCATGCACAGGGTACATACAGAGGTCAGAAAGAGGGTATTAAAGCTAGATCTGACTCAAGGTGGGAAATCCTCCACATTGAGTGTAAAGTTTCCAGCTGTTACACCTTAAGCAGCAGGTGAAACAGGATTAAGTATTCTAAAGTAAATGCAAAGTACTGCAAAAATATAATATCCTGATCCCTGAAATATTCTGATCTCTGAAAACAACATGTCACTGCTAACAAATCAAAAACATCTGTTTCCACAACATTAATTGTCTTATGAGCAATTTGTTGTGGAGCCAAACTTTTAAAAACTTAAGAAAAAACCCAAAACATCAGGATGGGACAGAAGGTGACAGAAAAAGCAAGCTCAATCCCAGTGTGTGGAAACAAACTCGAGCATTTTCTTTAGTTTATTGGAGACTTGGCATGTTGGTCAGTTTTAGAACATTCTCAGGCTGTAGCTACAGTTGCAAGGTACAAAGATACATAGAATATGGTATGAATATACAGTGTGATCATATACAGACCACTAGCACCTTGAAACTGGTCCTTGTGGTACAAAAATTACCTGATAACCACTTAAACTTTGTAAAAACTAACCTACTCAGTTCAGTGCAATAGCCAGCAGCCAACCCACAAGTAAGGAGCAAAGGAAAATAAAATCAGTTTATCGGCAAATATAAGCACATACCAAGCCACCCTTGGCTTGAACACACTATTGGTAGCAAGTCCTCTGGGACCTGATTGATTTTGGAGGCACGTGGCTTCCATTGTGCTGTTTTCACTGCTGCAGAACTGAACATTAAATGGACAGAAAAATTATGTACAAATTTGTAGTAGTTGGGGCGGGACAGTGATGAGGCTAAAACCTAAAGACTGGGAATTGACAAACAAATTCAGTTCACCAAATAAGTAGCTGAACAGTCTGAAGGTGTACGTAGCCCTCAATGTTCTTCCATGCACAAGCAAGTCCCCCCATGCAATTAATAGAACACAGAGGCACAATAATCTACCTACCACGTGCAATTTTGAAATTAAATTAAATTATTAATGTTTGCTGAATTAAGGCTGATAAAAAGACACTAGCACAGGTTTCCTCAGTGGAAAAAAAAAAAACAAACAACCAAAAAAACCCCAGTCTGCCAAGAGCTGGATTTTCCCCCTCAGAGTGAATATCTTTTCCTAAGTCTCTCATCTATTATAGCAAACTTACGAACACGATTTTTATATGCAAATATTTCCTTGGAGCAGCTGCAATACTATGTAGGTGCTAGAGAAGTACAGGAAAACACCTGTAACTAAGTAATAACAAATTCTAAAAGAGCACCTTAATACATTCTGTAGTCACAAGTTGTGCTGACCAAAGTTTTTTCCCCTCGCATTCATTACATAGATAGAGTTCTTCCTCTTAAAAAGATAGTTAATTTAAACTTATCTGATTATCAAAATTTATTTTAGGGAAATATGGATGCTATTGTTTTCAATAAAACTTAAGCCACACAAATCTTATTAGTTTACCTATTAAAGAATGAAGGAGCAATAAATAAAACTCACCACTGGTATATATTTGTCCGTATAGGTAATGTATGTCAAATGTGTTTTTCTTTGAGTATGTTTACTGATTTCTATCAGCAAAAGATGAGAAACATTTCCAGTGAGCTCAATCCTACTTCCCTGAGAAAAAAACAAAAACAAGATGCAGCACCAGCTGCTTGGCAGGACTCTGCTAGAATGATAACACGGTCTCTGAGCGCTCTAGATTCAGGCCATGGAGTTAATTACTGACGAATTCTAACACAGCAATCGCACCAAAAATTGCTTCGCCTATAATGTCTAGCTAACAAGCTCTTTGCTCTTGGTGCTCACTGCTTTAATGCAGAGCTTTTCCCAGATTGTTTTGGTATGTGTTGTATTGCTGGAGTAATATGTGAACTAATCAGTGGACTGTGTCTAAAACTATGAACCGCTTGCATCTATCAAAGATTTGGGGGTAAGGACAATTTGATAAAACAGTAACATGAAACTCTATATTAAATCTTCTTGAAACTAAACAAATAAAAAAACTTCTTATTAAATAATATCCATACATTAATTTGAATTAATCTTCATTAGTGATTCAGCTGTAATTAGAAAATTAGTTTGAACTGGTTCTACAGTTCCTTATGCAAAACTCTTATCACCCTCCAGTTTAACAGACTTTTGTTCGTAAAAAAGTGAGACATTTCTAAGAGAATGGAGAATGAGCAGTCTGAATAAAAAACCCCAAAAACATTAACAAGGGAAGGGGAAAAAAAGAAACAAGCTAAAAATATGGAAAACTCTTTTTATATGAAATGACAAAAGGAAGACTAGCAACCAAAAAAAACTTCAACCCCAAAGCCAAAAAACCCACCCAAAAATAAAAAACCAACCCAAAACAACAAAACCACACCACATCAAAAAACTCAACCATGAGCTCTGCTGTAATTGTGTGATTGTATAAGTTTCTGCACTTCTTTGGATAATGGTCCAGATTTGTTGGAAATCTGGGCGGGAATCTCATTCAAACAGGTTTTCTGATGATATTTTAGTTACTCACAGGTTACAAGTCTGCCAGACATAATGCAAGAGCAGCCTTTTCCCATAGTATATTTGGATTCCAACTCCAGCAAAAGGGTAGGAAATGCAGAGGTTTGTGAGCTTAGAGAGGGATCAGCAACAAAACTCTCCCCATTCCTCATCAACGCACAGCCTGAGTTCTGGGGAAGACACAAGAGAACTCTGACTTCATTCAAATCACTTCACCCTTTTCTGGTTTTGAAAAAAGTATTAATTAGTGCTATTTAAAACAAACACCTGACAGGAGCTGCAGCTTTATTCTGTTTGTTACCAAACAGTTTTCTCATAAACATCAAGGATTTCTGTCTGTCTTGAGCACCGTGTTGTGACTGCACACAGGATTCCTGCAGCTTGGAGATACGGCTGGTAAATAAAACAGGATGTTACAAAGGTTACCTTCCTGACACAAAACAAGGAAAATACTTAAGTAATTGGAAGACTGTGAAAAGGAATCTTCCATCAGTAACAATAATAACATACCTGCTACATTTTGGAAGGGAAAAAAAAGCCCAAAGCAATGCAACGATTGATTTTCTGTTATTCCTTAATGCGCTACAAAAATAGAGGCAGCGGCATTCCTGCAAGTGAAGATATAGCTAGAACCTCCACACGTATTTCTTGCACTTCGTTGCCAAAGATGCAGCTTCGAAACAGGTGTTCTGATAATCATGCTCTCATTAAGATCTCATCAGATAAAGTAAGTTAAAAGGTCTACTGGAGAAAGAAGGTTCTTGGCTCAACCACCTTTGTATTATCCATATAGGTTTGCTGAGCTAGGATTCATCTATACTTTGTTCTATTACAATTTATATTCTCCAGTTTTACTGGGAGAGAACAGTAAGTCCTTCCAGAGGGTTGCAGAGAAGTGGAAATCCCCTTCTCCTAAAGATTTTGAGATATGGCAGCTCTGGAAAGGCAGAAGTCCAAGACTCTCAGAGCACAGCAAAAAGGGATGGAGTGAAGACATAATTGGTTACTATGCAGAGATTCTGGAAAATGAAGAGAGTTAATAGGATCAGATGGGACACTAAGGAAAGCACAATGAAAATAATAACACTTCAATCTCTTTTTTATTGTTTTTTTATGTTTTTAGCTAGAAAACAAGGTCTAGATACTGGGAAATTGTCAGAAGCAGTAGTGTTTTGTCTTTGGAAGCTGAGATTCTGTAAGAGTGGGGCAGGAAAGGCAGCTGAATCCCTTCAGACAGCAGTTGCTTGATAACTTGGGACCTTCCTGTGAAGCCCAAAGGGTCACAAACACACAGAATCCATACAACCCATGACATCTTCCAATGCCAGAAGCTGTTAACCAAATGCCCATTGTCAGGAAAACACTGTGTCTGTAACAAACTGAGTTCGCTCCCCTCCACAGGATTGGAACGAATTTATTTTCTACTGAAGTATGCTTACAATCTCTCTCTCTCTAGTCAAGAGAAAGGTTTTCAGCAATCAGCTGGAGGGAAACCCCTCAAAAATTATTTTTATCCAGATTTGTGGTCTCTTTGCTGGCATGATATATACCCAAGAAACTAGTGCTCTTTCAAATGGTCACTGGTCACCCTCTAAGAAAAAACAGCCAATGTAAAAAAATCATCACGTGTAATCCTTCTGTCATGGCCAGTGCTCTAAGTATTTAAGTGTTTGCTTAAAACAGTTTCAAATGGATTCTGGAAATCCACACATATTGGAGCTTTGTAAGTCCAACAAACTGCTTGCATACATCCAAATAAGATCACATGGTGTTTTAGGAGGAACACCTTAGCTATTTTGCTGCAGTTACTTATGACATAATTATTGCTGATTGGCATTTCTTAGCTGTTTTATTTTTACACCAAGCAGTGCACACTGCCTATCGGGTACCAAATGACACATGAATAGTTTTTTGTTAAACAGACACAATTAATATTATGGGTGGTAAATAACTACTGAGCACCCTCTATGTCTCACCTTTCAAAAGCGATAGTGGTGTGGACACAGTGGACAAAAGACATTTCCTCCAACACATATCTACTCTTCAATATCTTCCTGCTGGACACTAGATTTTTTTTCCTCCTCATTTATAACTCCCTTTAAATTGTTGCTGGATTTGCAAACCTTGTTTTGTGCCATCCATAGAGTTTCACTAAGTGTGTGGACTGTGTAAGTATGCTACTTGTGACTCCAAGGGTTTTGTAGGATTGAAGACTCAAAAGCCAAATGGAGTCAGAGAGCTGAGGAAAAACCATTGGTCTCTAATGAGCCATTTGTCAAACTGAATAAAAGTTGTACAGCTTGGGAATGCTTTTGATGAGCAGCACTGATTCAGGTCTCACCCACTGACACTTCGTGTCTGTTAACATGTTCCTTACTCTGCAAGAACCAGTCTCACATGTACAGTCCTGCTTGGCCAACTCACTCGTCCGCCCTGTGCTCGCATGCAAAGGACGGCAGCCACGAGTCGGGCTGTAGGATATTGAGCTGACAGACTTCCCTCTCACAGCTCTGCTAACCTCAATACTGACCTACAGTGCCCTCAGTTTTCCATTCCCTAGGCTCTGTTACACAAATATAGCCCAGTATTCCAAACTGGGCTGTATTTATTCCAAGAACACAGAGATGACAGTTTTCACATCTAAGAAAATGATGTGTCTTGATTAAAAATTGAGATATTTTCATACAATGCTGAAAACAAATGCACTTTCCATCAGCATTCCAAATCCCTGTGGACTGGTTTCTAGCCTATCCTACTAATCCCTGGATCCAAATCCCAAATTCACGTCTTCCCAAATTTGACTGAATACTCTCTTGCTTCAATTCCTTTTTTTGCATTAGCTGGAAAGCTTCTCAAATGTTTGCAACTGTGCCCATTAGTGGGTGTCCTTCAGCTAGAGAATTGCTAATTTAATAACACATCACAGAAACAGTCCACAGTTGCTTCAAGTAGGTGCTATTTCTTATCTTCACCTTTCATATCAAACTGAGCATTTGGATTCCAAGTGTCGGAAATTATGGAAAATACCATGCATGTCAAAAAGCAACACTGTGAATAAGCAGCTTTCTTTTCAAAATCCAAAAGCAAAACCTTTTTCTTTTAAATGATCTCTCTAAACTTTCAAATACAACAGCCTATCCCAAGTTTCTGTGATTTCATTTTGCTAGGTAAACTAGAGCTAATTTGCAGTTTGATAGTGGAAAAAATTCTTGCCTTTTTCTTTGTAATTACCAATGATGATAAATACCAAATATTTACAAAATCTATATATTTATTATAAATATTGAAAAGCAGCTTTCCACAGAGCTATTAGGTAAGATTTTTATTTCATCAAATTGACCTTTGTTAGAAAATGGGCAGTTCATAGCCTTACAACACTAATTAATAATAGCGTGCTGACAATGAAACAAGCTAGTAAATATAGAGCTTGTCCATAACAGAATTGCACAAGAAAATATACTGCAATGACCCTGTCTGAACATCCTGTAATGGCCCATTGTTCCTCTCTATTACTGTCATTCAGCAAGTTTTTTTTCTAGCGGATGCGTGGCAGCAAAGGCACCCACGCAACGTGGCACTGCACGTGCACAAATCCTGCCCCGTGCTGGAGGTGAGGAGATGACCCTGGCACACGGGGGAGTCCTCAGCGGGCTGCTAACTGGATGTGGAGATTTACAAAACAACCCCACATCTTTGCATAACTTAGATAAGATAAATAAAAACATTTACCTCTAAATGCCTGGAGGCACTTATAGGTAAATACAGGCATTTGTAAACACAGAGAAGATAGCGGAATCATTTTACCTATGAAGGGCAAATGACAAGAACAAAAGGAATAAATAAAGGAAAATCATCGGTTTAAATTCTGAGAGATAACAGTCTTATAGTCAACACAATTGAAGTTAGCATGGCAGAGAAATAGGAAGAATTCTCTCAATGCACAGATGAAGAGAAGATGTGGCAAAAAGCAACTTCAATGTGTGGCAACTGGATGTTTCACCTTCTCTCTGTATGACAAAAGATGAGTTAACTCATCACCACAGTTACCAACAGCCTTAACTAGATCATGTACTGAAACCTTGCATGTTTTTTTTTGACAAATTAAAACACTGAGTAGACAAAGAATTTAGTCACTGTACCATGAATTCCTGTCATGCACATAACTGCAAAAACAGATTTCTCACCACTTAAAGGAATCTTTCTGTTTATCAAAGTTTGACTAACCACAGAACACCTGATTCAGCTTTGCCTCTGTAATAAATCATGCTAAAAGGCAACATCATTCCATTTACCGATTTGTTCGGTTTACTTTCCTATGGGTACAATATTTTAAGATTTAGATTTTTTTCCTCTCTGCTTTTGTCATTCCTTCCAACACTTTGTCTTCCTTGCTACCAAGCTGCATTGTTTTATTGTTAATTAATGTTTGAGGAAGGAGAAGCTGGACAACTGTCCTGTTTAAAAACTGTAAATGTTTAAAAATATGAAAGCTTGGAATTCTATGAAACACAAAGGCTAAAAGAATTGTAAAAATAAAATAAAACAACTCAAACCTCTGGCTTAAGAATTTTCACATTCCTGTATGGTATAATTCCATTTTTGAGCACTTCTTTGGTTTGGCTAATGTGCATTCCCTGAGGAAGCCAGGTTATCACAGGTCTGTCATGCCAGTCTGTCCTTATTGGACAACATGCATTTCCACATTAACTTTTCTCCCCTTGCCTAATCTGACCTAGAAAGCTGATTGGGCCCTAAAATCTGCTTTGAACCTGGGCTTTTTTGGTGCTGACTTCACCCTGGCTGCACACCCTTGGAGATGGCAGGATACGCTGCCATGCTCTGGTGCCCCAGTGCCCCCGCAGAGACAGCACAAGTATTTTGCCATCCTTCCAACAAACCCTGAATTACTGCCATGTCCTTCACTGGTCTGAAATGCGACTCTAGGAAAAGCTTAGCATGTCAGCAGGCTATTTTATCTCTGTAGCTCTAAATAAAAAGTGTCCAGTTGAACTACACTGGCTGACTTCTTCCCTTGCAGTGCATGTGCAGTATTCAGAAGAGGGATCTTATCTAGAGAAAAAGCTCTACTTGTACAAGCTCTTCTGAAATAATGGGGGGTGGGGGTGTGTGTTTGTGAAGAAAACTGAGGCCCAGCAGCTACCCCAGTGGATCGTGCTATCTGAATTATATTTTCCTACCTAAGTACTCTCAAAATGCTGATATAGCACATCCAGCATTTAAAGGCTCTTGTAAAACCATGCTGTGACTTCCACAATCAATCCAGTGATAATAATGTCAAGAGCTGAAGATTGATCAAATCACCTCCTTTAGTCAGAAATTATGAATACCCAGAGTGAGAAAATACAGAAAATTTAATTTAATACAACATAAGTACTCCAGACAAAATTGAACTTCCAATCACGACCATTACTCTTGTTTTAGAGAAAACCTAGATTGTGACAGCAAATAGATATGAAAAAAAATAAATTCTACTTCCACTTTGCTCACTGGTGTGTAATTTGTGACAATGTCAACTACACCATGACATAACACACAGAAAATTATAGAAGTGATATAATCTTTCATCTCTCTCTCAGTGAAAACTGATGGAGGATGAGGTTCCCCAGCTCCGTAGGGCAAGGAGAACACTGCAATAGCAGAGTTTAACTTGATGGGAATTCTTACCCTCATTTGCATATTGGTTTCCAAAGTTATTCTTTTCTAGGACTATAATTTTCCCTCTTTGTTTTCAGCAGAAAGGCTTTCAATTCCTGGTGCACATACACAATTAACAGATTAGAAGCATTTAAAAAAAAAAAATTCCCTCTTTCTCCATTCCTTCCAAAACTGAGGGAAAAAAATCCAAACCAAAACAAAGGGAAAACCAAACCCTCTCCCCAAGCCGCACACTAAGCTGGCACCCCCACAACCACACCAAAGGCTACAATTCAGTTTAGTGTCTAAGGGCCTACTTAGCATGTGTTTTTCTCCAATTGCTGCTCGCTGCACACAAAAACAGCACAGTCTTGGTGGCCTTCAATGCATTAGGATGCAATAAACAACACATTTAATGAAGAATGAAGAATGCAGAATGGTGGCCATGCAGAGAGTACTTGAATAAGCACTCAGGAAAGAGTCTTAATTTGGCTTTCCTAAACTTGTTTAAACTTTCTTTTTCCCTACTGCGTACTAAATCAATTTTATACAGGTTACCGATCCTGATACTTTGTTAAGAGTACACACATCTGTTGTTCCTCTTCAAGGAAGATGACTGTGAAGTTCAATATATAGTCATTTATGAAAAGGGTTTCCCCCTCCCCCCACTTTTCCCTTCCAAGAATCTGGACGTGTCAAGATGGACATTTCTTTGAGAGGAAGGATAAGGCAGAGGTTAATTTCATTTGCATGAACCAGTATAGGATAAGTTTTTGGAAATACTGTCAAGCCACATTCTTAATGCCTGGCAAAGTGACTCATTCAGAGTCATCACAGGAAAGGAAGTTGAATAGAATCAAAAACGGAACAGGATGGGGGCTTAAACAGGAGAAAGAAGTGAGAGAAAGGAAACTGGATTGTTTAAAGTAGACTGAGGTTACAAGTTCTTGAGTGAGATTATTTTTTTTAAAATAAATATCTAAAATACATATACTGCAAAATATATACACATGTATGTATATGTAGAAATATATGTATGTATGCATGTATTTACAAAACCCAGCTTCTTTCTGTTTGAAGAGGAACTTGTATTTGTGGTTGTCTCCCAAAGCTGCCTACTGAGGTATTTGTTTCAGTTTGACGTGGCATTAACACGGTATGGGAAATAAGCAAGAATCCCCTCTAGAAACCACAGATTTTTAACAATCAAGTTTCTATTCCACACAACAGGAAATTCTCAGAATATGGAGTTACACACTCATGTAAAAATCCACCCCCAATACAACAAACACATAATTATACCGTTCCCAAAAGAAACACTGAGCAACAAACAAGACACTTATCTTTTCCCCACCAAAAATGCATCACGGACTTCTACTAAAAACTTGGTGCAACATGGCAAGGTTTCTCTTCTCCAAAGTTTTTTACTGTGAAGCTTTGGAAAAATAGCCACCTAACATGTTGATTTTAGCTAAGTCAAACAGCAACAATAGGTAGACTGTTTCAATAAGTAAGTCAGTTGCAGCAACCTACTGCAGAGAACCTCCTCAACTTCTTCACACCTGGAAAGATACTGCTTGTGCAATAGAATATCCACGGACAAAAAGAACAATTTTGGTCCCCAGAGGAGATGACAAAAACATTTTTGATATCATACGGGCAATATTCAACTGATTCACAGACCTTCATGTTTCAAAATTGTCACCCATGAGCAAAACTTCTGATGGTATAATCCAATACCAACAACTATCATTTTTCATGTTCAAAGGGACACACAGAAAGATGAACACACCCATTAAAGTCTATAACTAAAGAAAATAAACTTCAGAGATAAAGAGGCATGCATGGTCAAAAAAAAATACCCCAGAAAAATGTATTAGAATAAATATTTCTAAATCCTTCCCCCCAAAAAGTTTATGTCCTTTTGTGTAATATTCCTTATTTAATCCCCAGAGTGACACCTGCTGGATTTCACTATCTGAAACCAAAGGGCAGATATTCCCATTCTATAGAACATTTCAGGATAATAGTTGCAAAAATGTGCCATTTTAATAATAAAAGGCTGTACAGTATAATACTTTTCCTCCATTTAGGGCAGTAAATAAATACATAGATGCAACCACAGAGGAAGAAGTATAACGTCAAACTCTTACTGATTTCTGAAAAGTATATTTTTATATTTCTGTCTATGGAGGACACAACATTTGGTGACAAATTATATTAATTTCTGATAATACTAATATGAAAAAATATTTTTAAAACCCAAAAGAAACAAGTTTTGGTATAACAAATATGTTCACAGTATATATTTTTTTTAATTTAGTGAAACTTTAGCGGAATTATCACTATTAAAACAATATAAGATTGAGTAAAATTAACTTGCAAGATTTTACCACTGAAAAGGTGGAGGAAAAAAGTGAGGGGAAAATCTAAACGGTAATTCAAGGAGTGACTTTATGTCCATAAATGCATGAAGGTAGTGTAGTTTTCAAGCTGGAAGTTATCAAAGAATAAGTGGAAAAGATGATGTAGTTTTTAGGGACTAAGAAGATATTCAGCCTAAGCACAGCTGATGGTATATCACAGTATACAAGGCCTTGGACATAGCAATAAAAACATAAAGATAAAAAATAATATATCACTAATCGCTGCATTTGGCTCCTTGTCCATGGTCTTACTGGTAATAGTATGGCCTTCATTAAACAAAACCATCACTGATTTTTTGGGGATAATTTTTTAAATAAAGGCTGTGTGACCCATGCGTAAACCCCGAAACACAACACTGTTTGATCTAAAATTCAATTGGTATCTTAACAGTCAGCTATATCTTAATAATGGCCGAAATTGTCAGAGAAGTCTTGAGTGACATCTGTGCTATTTTCAGAAGAGGGATCTTATCTAGAGAAAAAGCTCTACTTGTACAAGCTCTTCTGGAATAATTGTTGGGGAAAAGGTAACAGCTTCAGAGACACATGAAAATTTACCCAAGTTGAAAATCTGTTTTCTTGTTGTGAAGAGAGAACTTCTCTCATGGAAAGTCTTTTTTGATGCATCACAGTTAGGTGCACTTCAAATGCATCTTTCCAAAGAAAAGCAACTCAAAATAAATCACTTTTGGACACCGTATACTCTAGACATGATTGAAAGTGTTTGGACAGAACTAGGGCAGAAGAAGGATGACTTTGCTGGGAAAATGTAAACAGTGTAAACAAACTTGGGAGACTAAGGCATGAGAGAGGGCTGTGAAAACAAAACTCTGAAAATGTGAAAGTTTAGCCTTTCAGTTCTGCCAGATTCTAAAACAGAACAAAAAGTATTGCTAAGAAGACATGTTCTAATGAAACTAAATTTCATAAGATCTTCTATTGTTCCACTGGCTGCGAAAGCCTCCATTAATGTAACAGGTAACAAACAGGCTATTTTCGGAGGCTCTTTGTGCAAGCATATTACATTGAAAACATGAGAATTGCCATGAGTACAAAACATAAAAATAATGGGTTGTGTACACCTATAGAAAGCTTTCTCCATTTTCTTTTAAACATTAAAAGGAAACAACATTCAAAAGTATTCAGTTCAAAATATTAACACATTACTCATGGTTTTCTAAACAAAGGATGCAGTTTAGGATTAAATTACTTTGAAAGACTCTTTAGAAACATACATGTTCTCTCTATATTAGCAATAATAGAGGTCAGCATGATACAGACCTGCATATATTTTACAAAGAAATAATATATGATATGTATTATTATATGTCTAATACACAAAGCCACATATATAAACACTTATTTTACTGCCTAGAAGTTATTTGTTTGTCAACTCACAACTGTTTTAGTAATACAAGTATTCATTCTTCCTTGATACAGTAATATCAAGGATGTAGTTCATTTCAGAGCTCTGACCATTTGCTGCACCAAACACTTAAAACACTTCCCAGCAACAGAACAGTTACACGAGCAACAAGGAGACTGTTTTCAATAACAGTAAAGCTTAACTGAGGATGGTGCTACATGTGGAACTCAACGAGAGAGCTGCACAGGCTTTCAGACAGAGCTGACCGTGGCACTGAGGTAATACCAATACTGTGTGTGTGCTCCACAGGAGTGACAGCTGATCAGAAGCACAGAAGGAATTTTGGTAGCAAATCAAGAACATCATAAACACATTGGCAACAGATGGGAACAACTTCTTAAGGAGAAGTTGTTTTGTTTTCCTAACTGTAGACTTGGACTTCTCGTGGGAGAAATTCCTTCAGCTGCTTTAATAAATAGCTTATGTTCAGCATTTATCACAGAATTGACCAGATATACACTTTTTAAGTATCACTGCATACACATTATTATTAAAAACATATCTATAGCAATAGTTTCTTCCAAATGACTGTGGTCCAGTTTGAATCTTTTATCTGCATGACTTTCTGGATCCTTGTGGACCCAATCCTACCCAGCTCCCACATGTGCTGTAATGCTATTGGAAGCAGCTAATTACTTTGAATGTACAAAACAGAGAACCAAGTTAGTCATTCTACTGGTGGCAAAGAAAATGTATTAGTGTGCTTTCTTCTCTCGGTTTTGTTCTTAACTGAATCCTAGTCTAAAATCTGAACTGCAATACCCAGACAGCCCACAGAGCAATCCTGCATTCCTGGAGCAGGTCCCTTCACAGAGACAGGTATGACATTAGTCATCCAGAACAAGACATGCAGATTTGTGGTTTTCAACTGGAGCACTCAAAAATTATAGAAGTTAGCAAAAAAAAGAATATTAAAATCAAACAGCTGCCAACAGACTGCAGAATGCAAGTGCCTGTATGGGTTACCCATGTATAATTCCTTCAACAGAAAAATACCCGCTTTTGGGAATGTCTTGCCCTTTGGCAGTTGGTGGAAAAATTCCCAGCGGCTCTCAAGTGGGCCAGGATTTCAACAGTTGTGTTGTATCAAGAAAAGCCTACTCAAAGGGGCAAATACTACATTTCTTAACACAGAGAAAGACTCCAATGGATCAGAAATTTAGGGAACAGTAATGTTTGAAGTTGACAGGATGCACATCATGCAATTCTTGGATTTGTAATGAATGTTCTATATTGAGGTACTTAGTTTTGTCCAGTAAAAAGTGTAGTTACACTGTTGTACATCACTGTCCTGCTGCTATCTTTACTTAATCTCCAAATAATGTAGATTCTGACTTCAAACCTGCAAACACGCATGTCTGACACTTCCTCTGTGGGCACCTCAGCCTACACCAGTTACTTGAGAAGAACAAAAAATAAGAATCTAAATCATTTGGCTGAAATACTTCTGAAGACAGTTGTTCCCACTGCACTGACCATTAAAATAACATGAACAACTTTTATCTGAAGTACCACCTTCTTTGACTTAGTATCGCCAAGTGTCTTTTGTGTGGAAGATTTTCAAAGCTGGATAAAGACTTTGGAATTGCTCCTATATGCAGTAAAGTCAACCAGAGTTTGAGCAGACTACAGAAGTAGTGTGTACTGTGAAAACACAGATAGTTATTTTCAGTTGAGATTTCAGATAGTGTGGCAGCACGTGCGCTTGGAACGGAAACACACAGATTCAGATCTGATCCTACTCATATTTATCTAGATCTGGACCATCTCCTCTCAACCCATTGAAAGAACCTCAGATTCAAAGCACATCACTGATCTGAACAGGTTTAAACTGTTACATGTGTTAGTACTGCAAATGAATGACAAGATCCCTTGCAGGCACAGTAGGACTGGAAAGACTCTGCATTGGTGCAATAGTAAGAGCAGCAAAGTCCATCCCCAACATATCTGGCATTAGTTAGTTTTATTATTATTTAATTCTCGACCCCTATAAACTGTATAGATAACTAAATGATTCACTATAGATAAAATTTATAGCCTAACAAGATTTCTTTTCATGATTGTACAGACTGATCACTTACACACACAAGCAAATGACTAGAATTAGCAATCTCAGTACTGCAACCGTGTTTGTAAAACCAGAGGGTATCTCATCTGCTTGGGAAAGCTGAAGCAGTGGCAAGACTTTTAACTGTCTAGCAGCTGATACTTGAAGGCACGGAATCACACGCTTCCCACTGTTCAATAGTTTCTCAAAGAACGGAACTAGCTGCCTATTACCTGTCAATAAATCAGATTGGTGTTCGCGGTTAAAAACCTCAATGAGCAACAGCCGGGGACGCGTTCAGCCTTCAAACTCAGCCTAAGTTTTCCTCAGACAAACAGAAAGTCCAAACAAAACAGAAGGTTTACCTTTTCAGTTGTGTAGCTGCAACACAAAACCTAATTATGAAACAACTCAAGTATGATCTCTTTCTAGTACAATAAGATTAAAGAAATATTCAGTAAGTCAACCTACACCACTTTCTCACCTAATTCAGCCTCTGTTGAAAGAGCTGCAGCTGTACCGAGTTAATCTTAACGACCCTTTTCAAGCCAATGAGCCTCTAATTCCCTCCAGATGCAAAGACCGAAATTTGGTTAGTTAATATCAGAGGTTTGAGACAGAATCGTCAAAGTGCTGAGTAGGGCATTTTATCTCCTTTTGTACCTGTTTATCCCATCGAGGATAGATATAACAACACCAGCTATAAAATCGGCTCAACGTTTCGCTCACTAAAAATAAACGAAGGTTTTCCTCATACCCCTTTCTCCCTGCAGATTCCCCATCCCATGCCGAGGTTAACGCGAAAGCATCGCACACACGCGTAACTACCGATGCATTCAGATGGCACAGAACTGCGGCTCCTGGGTAAAACAATGAAACTGTTCCGATCGGTACTCACCGCCTTTACTCAGCCTTTACGAGAACGCTTTCGGATAACGCAGCGAGGGGATGCCTTGTTCCCTCCCTCGCCGGCCGAATGGGAGCGGCGAGAGCCTGGTGCTGCCGCTGGGTATAATCCAGAGCCCGGGAGCGGCAGCTCGGCGAGCAGCGCCGGGAGCGTGTCCGATGGCAGCGCGGAGCGGCGGCAGCGGCGAAACATCAGAGCTTCCTGTTACATCACCCGACCCCGCCTGCGGCCGGCGTTAAGTTACTTTTCTGTCTCGAATGGCATGTGTCAGGGAAGCCAGGCTGCTCTGGCACCCGTGTCCAGGAGCGGGGAGCTGCCCCAGCCGTGCCATCTGCTCCCCGGCAGCGCCGCGGCCGCTCTGCCCGCACCTTGCCCCGGGGCGGCTGCGGCTCGCCCACCCCCAATAAAAGCTCTGAAACCACTCGCCAAAGACTCACTCGCGGCTCTGTTGGAAAGAGGAGACCACGGGACCTGTCCTTTCACGTATCGAACCAGTGAGATTCGTACTCCTCCTCCAACCAGACCCAGAGAAATAAATTCGTTTGGATCTTTATTGAAAGACAAAGAATGCACAAGAGCTGCATTCCTCCCCAGTATGACTGACGTGACCCACGTCTGCCAGCATCTGCAGGGCTGCATTACATCCCACACTCTAAGTCCTGACAAGTTTACAGAGAAATTTTATTCCTCAATGTAAAACTGTGGCAAAAGTCAGAATCAAAGTTTCCAGGTTCATGCGAGTGCATAATTTAAAGTGCCACTTTGTTTTGTACCCAAAGAAAAAATGTATTTAAAGAAATAAGTCTTTGGCTATCTAAGGTGGAAACAAGGCAACAGGAATATCACTATTGCTGCACAGATCTCCAGGCCGCATTTTTTTTAAATGCTGGTGACTTGAAAGCACAAGTATGAGCTGCCAGATTTGAAAACTGCCATAATGGAAGACAAAACAAAATTAATGGCAATCCTTCTACTAGCTGCAGAGAATTTTGTACCAGGACCTAAAAATGTTTCTTTGAGAGCATTTATCACTTGTTCTTTGTACAATCAATACATGTGCTATAGACAGAATCTGTGCGCTCCAAATCAATGGGCAGTTGCTCTGTGGACATGACAATATCTATGCTGAACACATGGGGAGTTCATGGAGCATTAAGCTCAAAGAATATGAACACCTGGAACACCATAAGGACCTCCCAAAGGTCACATTATCATAAGGGCCTATCAAAATTACACCATTTAATTTGCTCATAAAACAAGACAAAGTATTCTGCTTGCTTCTCACTACCTGTCACTTGTCCACTCTTTTTGTCAGCAGAATCATTTGTGGAACATGCTGTGAACTGGATGAGGGAATGTATCTGGCCATTGAAAATCTTTTCCTCATAAAGGAAAACAGCAAGAAACCAAAAACTAAGGGGGAAACCCCCCACAAAACAAACAGGCGAGCAAATAAAACCTAAACAAAACCACCCCTAAGCCAGGGTCAGGAAAAACTGGAAGAGGGAAAAGAGTAGCAGGAACACTTTCAATCTATATAGCCACTGGACAATATGAATTATGAAATCACAGTCCGAGGTTACTGAAAGAGCAGGCATATGACTTGAATACTCATTTGGCATATGGGAGTGTTGGTGTTTCTAGGATCTTACATCAACAGGCAAAGGTTTGTTTTATAATCAGTGAAGAACTAAGAAGCAGCACTCTAAATCTCTAGGCAATGTAAACAGATGTAAACTGGGGATTAGCTCTGATTCTGAACAGTGATGGAAATTAACTTATCTAAAATAACTCTGTCACCTCAAGTAGTGGAATTCCATCAGAAGTGAGCCTGAGAGCATTACTTAGGCCAGTTTGGTCTAGGTTATAGATTACAACATAGTACATTACACACTGTAACTTAGAAAATAATCCATGTATTCCAGCCATACACATATGTTCAAGACAGGCATCTGAATTAGCTAGACAGATGCATTACACGGCCCATGTTTGATTTGGCACGTCAAACACTGTGGAGTTGTGTGCAGGGGATTTTTTATTATTTACAAAGTCTCGTATTCGACGTATTTAGCTATCAGTGAAACTTACTTGCTCCTACTGTACAGGTACCTGCGGCAGCTGATAGTGTGCAATTTGCTCTTAGAGATAGATACAAAGGCTCCCGGCGCTCCCTCATCTCCCGCTCCTCTGGCTGCAGGGCACATAAATTACAGCAGCACAGGTCGCCGCCTGACAGCGCGAGAGTGGCAGCTGTTCAAAAGGGACCTAAACGTGCAGACCCACCTGCACTCGAGCCTAAGAAGGCTTTAAAACCGCGCAAAGAAAGCAAATCTAATTCCAGGTTTTGCCACGGAGAGGGATTGACCCTCCCGGCGCTCGCCGCGCCGCGCGCGCCCCCTGGCGGCATCCCGGGGGATAAACAGAGGCACGGAAACCCTCGGGGATTTACCGGGGGTGAGGAATTACTCCCGTGTGTGAACACCCAGGAGCTGTAAAGGCGTATTCCGCTTCACTTGAGCCCGGTTCTTTCTCTAGGGATACCACTGAAAACAACCAGCTATGAAACATAATCCTTCGATATGTTTGAGAGGCTGGACCTAGAAAGATTAAGGCTTTTTCAAAATGTAAGTGAAAGTCTGTGAGCTTTGAGATAGCAGATGGATTGGAGATACAGGGAGAGATCCTGGCTCAAATGAACTGGAAATAAAAGAGAAGCAGGGGGTAGAAAATAAAAAGGAGAAAAAAGAGGGTGTACCAGTAAAAATGTGAGGAAAAAATAATGAATAAAAAACCATAAAATTATTTCTCAAAGAAATTTTTCTTCACCATCTGCATGGATTAGAGGCACATACCAAGTTATTGCAGGTCAGATGATGTGGGGAAATTCACCAAACCTCTGTAAAATTGCTTCAGCAGAATGGGAGAAGTTTCACAGCACCCTGAGTGTTTCCTCCAAAGCAACTGAGGCAGATTCTGGAATTAAATGACTGGATGAATGGACTCTAGTTAACTGGAACTGTACAGTCACTACAGCACCTGAGCATAGCTTCATGTTCTGATCTCTTCACAGTTCTGTGATCTGATTCCATATCTTTCCCTGTGTCATGCACCAGTTATCCCCCCTTCTTCATTCATCCTTCAATAGACTTTGGGAAATTAATTGGTCCCTTTTATTTATTTAATTTTTATTTTAAAAATTCTTTTAGTTTAAATCAGGGGCTCTACACTTACCTGCAAATTCCAGCTGGTCCAAGTATTTAACCTACTGCTCTGTTCCTGTGAAACGCAACTCACATCTACAAGCTCAACTCCTGGTGCATGAAGTATAAACAATACCTGGTGAAAAAGGTCAAGGTGATGAACTAGAATGACCACACATCACATTGGAACTCAAACTGGTTTATAACAATGCACCAAATTAATTCTGTGTACTGCAGTCTATGAAGTTTAGAGGTTAGAACTGCACTTGTCTGATTTATGTAGTTATTGCATTTTAAGTCTTTGGTGCTCATACCTTTTACATGACAAGACTATAAATAAAGTCTTGGCTGGACTACATTCCTGTTCCATACGAATTTTTCAAATCAGACTTAATAGATCCCAGATTTAAAAAGCCATGAAAGGACTTCAGCACCAGAAAAGAGATTTTTGGATAAAATTTCAGTATAAAAATCTGAATTCTACTTACCTCCTCGCTGTGATATTTAGAATGCATAATTGCTTACATTTTCAGCAGTAAGGCTCATCCATCAGTCTAGTTCAGTATCAAAGACAAAAGTCAGTGATCACAGCATATATATTTTTAAATCATTGCAAATATTTGCCACACTGCTTCACACATTTACAGCTTTAACTGTAATCCTTTTATGGTTATTGGTGGGTTCATTCTGATCTCACATTCCTTTGACAATACTGTAATTATGTGCACTTCAATGGAGTTAAATTTAGCCTGCATAACCTAAAATAACTAATTAAAACAAACCCAGTGTCTATTTTCTCTTTATAGCAATAGACCTATCTTTTAATTGAGAATTGAAACAATCATTCTTGACAAGTGACGATTCTCTGACAGGCATTATGCTTTCTTTAGTACAAAAATAGGATTTGATAAGAATAATGGGGTAACAAAGTGAATTCGAATCTTGTCTACATTTTCACTATTAGGAGTTACACACTCACACAGTGTTGTCCTGTTGCAGCTCTGACAATTATATACAACACAACTACAATTTAAAAGCATTTATCAAAGTAAAAGGTAATGTTTATTAACACGAATGAGTAATACATAATAAAAATGTAAGCAGCTTAATAATATAGAATCAAAATAATCAGTACAGTAAATATATTTTGATGGTGTACACTGAAGGCTTTCATTCACAGGGGGAGAGTAATTTACTTCATGTTTCTGTAAAAATCAACGTTGTATTCTTTCAGGGATGATTTCCTCTCCCAGAGCCTTTACTGACTGTTTCTTTCTTTTCTTCTTGATTTTTATTACCCTTCTTTCACCCTTTTTCTTATTGAATGCTAAAGGTAAAATAAAGTAAGATTAGAAGATGTCCAAGATTATCAAAAATAAGAGACAAGTCTTGTTTCAATAAAATCTTCATTGAAAAAAAAAAAAAGAGTGTTATCTTACCTAAAGCCTTCATATACCTGACCAATGCCAAATTGTCTTATTTCTGTTCTGGTACACTGTGCTTTACTGTCCATCTCTCTCTCTAGCTCTCTCTCCCTTCTGAAGTTCATTTTCAGTTTTCTAAGAGTTTCAACTATTACCTTTTATCAAGCCATACTTACTACCAAAAGTAGCAAGAACATTTCAATGTGCATAATATTTACCTCTTATGATAGTCTGGGGCAGTATCACTTCCCATACCTTTCTTGCAGATCCTCAAACATGACTTTTTGGAGGTGAAATTATTTTCATTCCCACCACAACCACTGTAGCGAAATGGGCGGCATCTCCCAGTCGAATAGTTGTAGAAAAACCTTAACTCTTTGGCTCTACAAAGTCCTCTGTCCATAGGGGTCATACACAAAGAAGGGATAGGAGGTGGTTCTAGAAACACCAAGAAAAACAAGGTTAAAGACTGTACTCTATCAGTTTTCTGTTAGGTTAGTATTATATGAAATTTATGTGAAATTTACTGGCAAATTTAATTCTTTCCCCCCCTCCCAAAAAAAAATCCTTTACAAAAAGGACGTTCTACAAAAGCATCTTTGTATACAAAAAATACCACAGCAGATGTTATTCTGCCTTTGAATTTCCAACAAAAGCTTACCTGAAAGCTATACCTTTGCCTATATAGTAAGTGATAAAATTGCCATTTCTGTTATAGGAGATAACACTCAAGTTCTGTTAGAGGAGTTTCAAGTGAAGTATTTGTAGCAAGTGAATTTAAATAAATGAAACTTCAACAGCTTTAAGAATACAGTAAATATTTCTGATAATTAATGGAGGGAATTACTGCTAGACATTGTGAAACCAAACAGAAGGTAAAAGTACCCAGCATTTCCAACGTACGATTCAATACCTTAATGTTGGGATTGACTACAGAAAGCTTAACTTAAGTAACAGAAGTTGATCTATCAAAAAACACTGAGCAGTTATAAAAAACCAGCTTGCAATTGGCAGAATGAGAAAGGATTGAACATGAAGAGTAAGTGCACAAATAACAGAGCTGCTGGTGCATTAGTGCTGCGTTAGGATTTTACCATTCCAAGGAGGAGCCTGGTGGTTTGTTTCTTCAGGGTCACTGCAAGTGAGAGTATGAGAACTGAATCACTGGAAGATGAACCTGAGGTATCCAAAGTGCCTGGGCAGTGTAACGAATTCAAGAAGTAAATCCATGCGAGAATTCCCAAATTTGGAAGAACTCCATCATCTGTTACCCTAGAGTGACTCACATACAGAATTAGAACTGATACAATTGCTGCACAGGATGCAAGAAGCTGAGTGTGAGCCATTCCATCATCAGTGCAGGACCCACAGGAGTGGGAAGTGCCATTTTCCTTCAGGAGGCAGCAGAATTGAGGTAGCTGGGATCGGAACGCATAAATGGAAATGTGAAGCTAGTCAGATTGAAGATACCAAGCCAGGTAGAAGTGGTTCAGTGGAAAAATGAAGTAAAATTCTTAGGGAATTTGGCTTTCAGCAAAGCTGAAGACAACCTGTGGTCACAAAAGTGGGCTGCTGATGAGTTGCTGAAAGCAACAAGTTGTGAATTAACTTGAGCAATTCAAGAAGCTGACAAGAAAACACTCAGAAAATACATGCTACATCTTATGTGTCTTACACATTCTACACTGCTAAAAAAATTCATCTGACAAGTATAATAGTTGAACTGGCATGGTGAAAAAAGGATGAAAAAACTGCTGGGAAAGAATTAGAATGGTGATTTATGGAAAACTAAGATGGTAAAATGAAATTAATAACATATTTGAAGCTGTATTAGCAACATCATACTATCAAAAAAGAATCCTGAAATACAGAAATGGAGTAGTGAGTTGGTTTTTCAAGACAGACTAAGCTAGTTTTAAGTTATAAAATGAGCACTACTTAATTTCTTTTTATAACTGTGACATTATTGCAAGACTAAGTTTCACTCTGGATCCAGAGTAGAAGTCCACGATGTGATACAATTTATATTAAATCTACTGTCTTATTTAAAATGAAGACGGTAGTTAAGTGAGGCAATGCTTTTGGTACTGCTCTGTCTGAGAACTCCTGAACCTGGAACTAATTTGGTTTCTCTATAGCTGTAGTAGAAGATGTTAGTTTTCAAAGCACATGTTCAACATTAAAAACAAGCTTACCTATTTTAACCTAATAATTTCTGAACCTAAAAAGAATAAAAAGCAGGAAGGCTTGCCAGTGAGGAAAGGGCCAAACAGCATAGGTTTGCTAATTGTATAAGAGAATTTATATATGCTTTGTAATGTAAATTACTTATCTTGTATGTAGAATTCTCCATTGAGTCCACAGTCCCCTCATGAAGGAGCTCTCACAATGACTGCAAGCTTTGGGGGAACCATGGAGCCAGTGAGGCGGCCACTGGTAAATAAGGGCTACCCATGTATGTATAATGCAACAGACAGGGAGGCATCCAAATGCTGTTGAGGATCCCTTTTATACTCCTCCAGAAATCAGGTAGATCTTTGTTTAGATCATTGCTAGGTAAATGCCCCAGACACCAAGCACTGTTCCTGTTTATCTTCAAGATATCTGTATATTCTTCACTCTCACAGAAGCAACAAGTTCATGAAGAAAACTTCTTAATTTGCCATACAGACACTTTTTTTTTCAACAAAAGAGTGTATTAAACTAAATTACGTATAATAATTTCCTGCCTGATGAAGATCATAAAAATTATGAATTGATTTTAATATACTGATCACTAAAAGATGGGTCAACCTCGAGTTACTGGAAACATAAAATAGGTACTGCTGTGTCATTCCCAGCCCGGCATCTCTACGGCAGGACAATCTGTGAGCCAGGATGCAAACACAGTCCCTGGAGCATTAGATGCAGGTAAGTTTTCTCTGTTGAGCTCCAGCTTCTAACACTGTGCATATGATGTAACACTAAGCTTGAGATATTATGTCTGTTCTTGGGTTTCTGTCTCAAGTAGTTTTACAACCTCATTTTCCCGAGAGTTGTTGGAAAGTTCTCTCTCCTGCTTTTTCAATGAAGAAAAAAAGAAAATGAAAGAAGCAAAAGTCACACAACCCAGAAAACTACACAAAAAGGAAAGAATATACACCGAAAAGAGCAAAAGAAAATAGATCTAACAATAGATGTCCTGCTATCATAATTGTTTTGCCCAATGTAATCATTACAGGTCTGAGTTACAGATACCAACTTTATTGAGAGACTACTTGACACAGAAATGCTGTTTTTAACTCTGTTTTTTTCTCAGTTTAAAGTACATTTCAGCAGGGTTTTTTTTTTCTTTCCACAGTGCAAGTAGCATTCCATTACACAGTTCATTAGATGTGAACACCAAGTGGATTGTACAAACCCAGAAGTTAATAGATCTCATTATACATGCAGCTACATGGCCTATCCTATGGTCTTTGATGCAATTTCTACAGAAATCAGCTGTTATATTTACACTGACAGCAAGAAGCCTTTAGAGTCTGCCTTCACCCTTGTGTTCATGCCATTCTGTGTATCTGATTTAAACTGGTATTAAATATCCAATAACAGGCTCATAAACTTGGCTTTGCAATATATATTATTTGTCAAAACTATGCATCAGTGGTCAGATCATGAGCAGGCACAGCAAAAACAATTTACGATTCATGTAGGCAAATTCAAATGAAAGCTTCCAAGCTGGGTTAGTCAAATACTTTCAGGTGTAAAGTTTTCTTCTAGAAAATGACAACACAATGAAATACAAAGTGTTTCTTAGAAACATCCCAACTCTATCAAAAGCTTTTGAAGGAAACGAGACCTTGGCACCCATCTTACATGGGGTTTTAGAACAGGAGCTCTGAAGAAGCTTCTCAATTGGGTTTCAGGCTTTACAATAGCAAAATACAGTGCAGCTTTTTCCTATTATCTTCTATTTCTGTTACTCCATTTTCTTGATGATGCAGTTGTTTTGACTGATTTTGTTTTGGTGAGAAAATAAAACTCTAAAGTGCAAATATTTGATTTTTTTTCTGAAAAAAAATGGGTGAACTAATTATATAAAATAAGTAGTAGATAAAGAAGGCTACAGTTCTTACCTATAACAAGACTGTTGTATCTAACCCTTCACCTAAACAATCTTTAAGTGTGTATGGTTTAAGATTCAATTCTTACAATACAGCCTTTTCTATTTTTCACTAAATATGGGCGTGTGATGTTCATGAAATTTCAGATTTCCTGCCAGATTTTGGATACATGCAGACTTCAGTTTCTCATTTCTGGTTGCAGGAAATTGAAAATAAAACTCTTCAAGTAGACAAGCTATTACAAAAATAACAGGAAATCTGCACTTAGCAGCACTCTACAGGTAGAAATTGGTGCAGATCCATTACAGTGAATAGAACTCTGACAATTTATATCAGCAAAAGATGTGACCCTGACTTTGAGAAGCACTAACAGGACCTACATCTGTGTGCTAGTCCATACTCCAGAGTTGAAAATTGACTTTTGATCCCATATCCCACTTAAATCTCACAAATCAAACACAGGTAAAGCACCCACAATTTTCCACCATAAATCACTTCATATAATCTAAAAATGAAAAGTTTGACTCTTAGCTTCAATTTTTCTGAACTTTTCCAGAATAAAAGTTATTTTAGTTGTTGCAGCAGAGTAAGACCACAACAATCTTCACTCTTTGAACGAAGTTCATTGCTGAGAGATAGTCCTAGAAATTTCATGTTTGTATGTGTGATTTGTTTTGTTTGGCCATAGAAGCGTTTAATTTTCTGAAGATCAAGAACTATGTTATCTAATAATCTGATGTTGTTACACAGTTATATACACCACCAATAATACGTATTTTTTGCTTGAAATCAAAATGAAATAGCATGTCAGTTGTGAGGTAAGTCATTCTCTAAGAGACAACTCCTTGCAAATTTTTTTTTAAGTTTTTTTTAATGGTTTTAATTTTATTTATATTAGTTAATCAATTGTAAGTCATTTAATTTCATTAATTTAATGTAAACTAATGAAATTAAATGTAAATTTTTAAAGGTCTTGTTAAAAAAATATAAATAGCCAGGCCAATATACATGCAAACTGGATGTTACGAGGGCAGATCAGGTTCTTTGCCTGTGCTTCCGGAGATGCACATCAGCCCCTCCATCCCACACAGTCCATCCTGACCCCATTATGTGCACAGTCCCATCCTTGCCCCTCCCAGAGGGCTACAGAGGGTTACAATGGACGTCTGTGTGAAATGACTCTACCTTGCAACTTCA
Source organism: Sclerurus mexicanus (assembly GCA_013396755.1). Taxonomy (NCBI): domain Eukaryota; kingdom Metazoa; phylum Chordata; class Aves; order Passeriformes; family Furnariidae; genus Sclerurus; species Sclerurus mexicanus. The sequence continues at coordinate 3,347,494 of VWZF01002261.1, read as the reverse complement.
CTTTACCCTGTACCTCTAGAAACAGCGAGAGAGGACACGATGTTCCCCACACCTCTGTGAAGAAATCAGCTGTCAGTCTGGGCTCTGCCTTTGCCTTCCTCTAGAGTGGGATTGCACAAAAGCACATGATTGTAGCCCTTTCCAGCCGCCTGGAAGGTACAAAATGATGAACAGAAGAGCAGCAGGAGGCTGCATGGGGCACAAAAGTGCAAGACAAAGGTTGTAGACTAGGGAAAAACCTGTGGGATCTTCAGACTTTCCACTGAAATACACTGGCCCTTCCAAGGTCATGTTTCTCACCTGACCCATCCAGCTACACTGACTCTACTGGCCCTAGTTCCCCCTCTTCCATCAATCTTCAAGTCTTCTCTCTCTCTTACCCTCACCTCTCACTCCCAAAACCTACTGTGAAGCAAAACTCACTATTGCTGACATAATCAAAACCCCTTCTATTTCCTCTGGGAAAGCACAGTGAATCATGCTTCTTTCCTGGTATACGTTATATGTTTTGAGGATTTGGGGATTCATATTATGACTAAAAACCTTCAAGGAATGTGTACACCCTAATGCCCCTAGACTTATTACCAGACCTTAATAATTCATATGTTTTTCAGTGAAATAAGTTGCCAAAAGTTTTACTGTTTTATATTCAGTCATTTGAATAAGAGAGTGCATTGATGCTTTGTATGTGGTAAACAAACAACTATAACACATATATGTCAATCCAACAGTATATGTGGATCACAGTGCAAGCAAAAAATAGGGTACAACACACATTCATGCTTTATTAGACACACCATTCTAAGCAGAGAGCACAGGAATGTTATCCTGCACACCCTTATATCTTATAAAACATATAAAATGCAAAAACCTTAATGAATCTGGAACCCATCACTCAGTCCTCAAAAGCACAAGCAAGTGCAAATGCAAAAAACCAACATAAATACTTGGTAAGACTGCTCAGGTTCTTTCCAACTGTTTGTTGTTTCCTCTTGCACAACTGTGGATCATAAAAATGACATGCCTCAAATTCAGTCACCCTTTAAAACGTGAGCAAGTACCAGCCATCTATCCTGGACCATGTCCAGCTGCAGAAACTGTTCAAACCTATCCCTCCTCAGCAAAGGTCCACAGTCTCAGCTGCATTATCATACATAGTGCAAAAATACCTTGAAGCCACACAAAATTATTTCATACTCACTTTGATTATACTGAAACAAAACCTGAGTTTAATATGGCCACAGTGAAAATAAAAATATCATCATATTAAATATATTATACTATGCCATATTTTAAAATCCAAGTATGGTTCTTTTTTAATGGATAAAATGAGCTTTAAATCACCTGCCTATTAGATCCTCACAAAAATATTCATTTTAACTGAGCGAATTCTGCATCACTGCTTTTGGTCTTTTTGTATTAATCAGACCTTCAGGAAGAGCACATTTTCAAAGAGCACAAGATGTGGTCAGTCTTCCACTTTCTGATATTTATGGAAGATCTGTAAGTAGCAATATATTCCTTCACTTTGACTTTCTCTGCTTATCAAATCCTTTGACAATAAATGAAAGCCCATTCTTCAGTCTTAGACATGTCAGGAAATGGGTGGAAATGGAAAATCTGAAAGGCTGAGAGCTAGGAACTGCAAAAGTTAATTCTTACCAAAAGAAATGGGTAACTGGTTGCGCTCCTCCTTTCGGGAACTACTGTTCAGAGTGTTGGACTTCTCATTCGCAGCAGTTGGCAACAAATTTACTAAAACAAAGAGAAAAGGTGGGAGGGAGTGTGATATGTGAAACAGTAAGTGTCAGGTTAACAAGATACAGCCGAGCCCTGAAAACCAGCTGGTTTGGTATCCATTGGCCTTACTCAATGCCAGTATTGATGACAGTAAAAGATTTCTCTAAGTCCCAAAGGCATAAGAAACTGAGGTTGCTGGGACAACTTTGGGATGGGTTCCTTTTTCTTCTTTAATATTACCGATGTAAGATTTAAATCAAACATGGTTTGGTAAGGTTATTTTTATATTATAGCAGACATTCCAACCTTTGCAACCATTGTAAGCCTTTTTCAAAATACGCATTACTGACAGGAAAGTGGTTATGAAGCAAGTTTTAATGCTAATGACTTCATTGTGCTCGTGCATTTCCACTGACACACACATCTTCAAGTAAATGGGAAAATGAGTGGACAAACTAAGGAGCATCTGCATTAAAGGGTTAACCATAAACAGCAAAAGCAAATTGTTACCAAAAATCCCAGGGAACTGGTTGGATTCTTCTGTTGGGGAACTACTGTTCACAGTGTTAGGATACTCTTCAACTGTAACAACTGGCAATAAATTTACTAAATGAGAAAAAGAAGGGAAAATAATTAGGGAAAAAAACCTCCCCAAAGTGGTATCAATGCTTCAATATCTCAAAGATAAAAACTTTCATCTATTTAGACCATGGCAGTGGCCCCTAATCCTCTTTCTTATCCTTGAGTATTCATACAAATTTACATGGAAATGTTATTTCAGACTAAAGTCAGGAATAAACAAATATTCTGCAGCCTTTAGTCTAAAAGTGGAATCAGAGCCCAGGAAGAAAAGCTTCAGCAAAGGCAGGGAAAAAGCACATGGCTCTATATGTATAGTTACTTTTTTTAAAATCTTTAAAAAGAAGCATAGTGGGTCTTTCCTACTCCAAGTGTGAATAAGCTTGAGTTCCTCTTGCCAAAATGACAGATTATGAAACAGTCCTGGAAAGAGGCCCACCAGAGACAAGCGAGATAAAAGAGTCTGGAGGCTCTCGATGGGAAAATGTGTTTACCCTATGAATAAAATGAAGTCTTCTGTGAAGGGGACAGGAGTTCTGAAGGTTACTATACCCTGATATAGAACAATTCCTTGGAACTAGTAGGGCAAGAAGGTGGATGAACGATCTTTGGTCAGTCTGAATGGCTGTTCTGTAGCCTAAGCTACAGCCAAATGGTTCAGAAGTGAGGCACAGGTTCCCCACGATTCTTTAGTGGGAAGTAAGGAAACAATAAGACTAGAAATTCCTATATGAGCACCTCTTTTCATTGCAGACTTGGTTAGAAAAGAGTACATGCAGATATATGGTTAAATATGTATATATATTGTTTTATGGCATTATAAAGCCAAACTGGCAGATTTTACATCAGCTGTCGTGAGAAAAGTAAAAAAGGAACCCTGTAATATTAAATAGTGCCTACCAAATATTTTAGTTCATATTCTTTATTTAGATATTTTTATTTAAGGTATATATATAATTATTGTCAATTTCATATATAAGTTATTGCCACCTCATGGTACCTTAAGTTGCCTCTTTTCCATGCAAGATACATGGTAAACACAGCATTGTTTATACAAGAGTAGAAGTAAGAATAATGAAGACAACAACTTACAGTTTTCTTGGCAGGTCCTCTGGCATTCTTCCAGACTCCTGAAGTTGTTCTGGTTTCCTAGGCACCCACCATACTTGAATGCTTCACATGACTTGGTCTCTTTGTTATAGAAATACCTGGTGAAATAGCCCCGGCAGACTCCAGGGTCTTTTTCTTGGAAGCAGAAGTCGGGTTTTACTACAAACAATAGTAAGCGATGAATAAAGTGTGGGAATCAAAATATTAACACACCTTTCAAGACAGAAGCAGAACCGGAGGAAGGTTATGAATTAAACCTGTAACTTTGGACTAAAGGCCAGCTGTAAAATAACTGCTGCTTTATTGTGTTGCTTTCATTCTGTATATAACACCATAATATTATGCTTGAACACTAGAAGGATATTTGTATTGCTTTTTTTCTCTTTTAAAGTAGCCAGTAAATTATATCTTGAAAAATGACAACTAATGATTCCTTCAAAGTTTGCTCCAACATTGAAGCTGTAACTTGAAAATTACAATTAGTTTTTATTCTGATTTAAAAGAAAGTCTGAATTTCAGCTGGATCATTTGCATCTAAGTACACACTCTTGTAATTGATATAGTTGTTTTAGTCAATGCTAATGTGAATTATAAAAAAAGTAACATTAAAATAGAAAGAAAAAGCAAAGAGTTGAAAAAGAAAAAAACAAACAGGAAAGAATCTATCAAAGCATTTTGTCTGACGTAGTTGACTGTATTAAAAGGGTACAGGAAACTGGGAGACACAGCAGATATTCCATAATTTTTCAGCCCCAGTTCTGAGTCTGCAATCAATAACTACTACATCAACCAAGAAAAAGTTAACAAATGAACCCTGTGTAATCTGACTGAATATTACAGCGTGATATCATGTCTTTTGACAGGGAAGAAAAACACAATCTCTGAAAGTCAACTTTTCACCATATTCAATTTTTTCTCAAAATTATATTCTAAAAATAAAATCATGGGAACGATAATAAAATACATGTGGAGGCATTCTCAAACTCCTACTAGTAAATACTTTGAAATATGATTCTTGTCTGAGCTGACTTGCTCTTAGCCATCATATAAGACAATCATATCAGATGTGATACAAAATGACCTTCCTTGCCTGTGAAAGTTCACAAAATATTGAGACTAAAACGGGGCAGTGGGCTGCCATTTTAATAAAAATGACTAGAGAGCAATTACTTTGAAGTTCCTAACACTTTTGGAACAGATTATCAAGTTGCAAAGAAGTTAATCCTATTACATCTATTTTAGCTAAGTATATATTCAAATTCATTGTTAGAAGAAGGTTATTATTAAAAGCAATTAATGCACATGATGTATTTATATAAAATAAAAGTTCATAACTAATGTTTTTTAAAGAATTAATTGGCAATATCTTGTACTTCAATTGTTATAAAATATCCTGAACATAAAAAAACCCAATTTTCAGAGATCACATGTAAAATTTAATCCTTAAAATGTTCTTTCACAAAATGGAAAAATCAACTACTTTAAGCACTGCTGAATAGTTTAATTTTTATTATTCACTATAATTTCATTCTCTGTAAATGTAATCTATAGTTCAGATGTTTCATGTTTCTTAGTATTCAAATACAGCACCTATTGCGGTCCGCAGGTTTAGAAAACTAAGTTCATATAGAGCAATAAACATGAAAGATATATGCAAGGCATATGATATTCTTTCAGCTGAGAACAGAAGGGAGACAGTTACACAGACAGGCAAGACTCTGACAGAGCTGTACCTATCCCAAATACCAGCTATTAGGAGCTCACAGGCAATAGGAGCTAAAATTCTTTCATCAAATATTGCACAATATTGTGAATTAACAGAAAGAAATTAGTAGATAGATATGAATTGAAAAAGGAAGGCAGATAATAATAAGGGTATGCAGACTACAGGATTATGACTGATTCCTAAAAACAGATGTTCTTCATTTAGAAGAACCTTATATTAAAATGGTTCTTGCAGAAAAGGGAAATTAAGTCCAAATTAGTTGAGCTCATAGCTAACTTTTATAGCCACTTTTGAAGAGAGAGTTCATGAAAGCAATATAATCCTAACTATACAAACCAGTATTACATTCTAAATGCCATGTCTTTCTCCAGGGACTCAATATTCCAGACTGCTTTACTGGAAACAATAGTAAACATGCAATGATGTTGATGATAGCCATGAGCTGAATTTAACAGGATGTGCTCTCGTTTGTCATTAAAAACAGGGAACTAGAGTCAGCACTTAAAGAAAGTAGTGCCAAAGCTTGCAGCATCTGTGGAAAATCAACTTCAGGAACTTCCATAGCATAGAACCATGATGTTGTGTTTTTTTGGTTGGTTGGTTTTGGTTTCGTTATTTTTTTTGGTTTTGTTTTTTTGTTGTTGTTGGTTTTGGGTTTTTAATACATTAGGAAAGGACCGTAGAAAACAGGAAAAGAAAACAATCACCTCGGTATGCAAATATTGCAAATAACATTCTGCAAAGAGAAGGGATGTGCAAATACTAACATTTCTGCAAGCTGCTAAATGCACGTGCATCCAAGAATCACAAGTGGCAGGAGGGATGAAGGAGGTTAAGCAGGAAAAGAGGAGCTGACTTGTGAAGGAATTTACTCCAGTCTGTGTTCAGGGAACTCAGGCCACCAGCAGTGGTTCCAGTCCAGGCAAGACTGCAGTGTGCAAGGGGGAAAGGTAGAATGAGTCTTCACAGGCTCTACTGTAAGAGTCAAACTCCAATATCCTCGTTAGGGACACTGGTTACCTCAAGAGACCAGGAGTGTCTCAGGGAAGTGACTCTCAGTGCTCTAGCAGGGGCTGTGTGGAAGTCTGCCTTAAGGCATTTAAAGGTCTCTAAACAGTCTGTCCCTTCAGGAGTGGGAAACTTGCTCCCTTGTCTGATGTGTATTTAGGGGATCTGCCCTAACCTCTGGTACCTCCTCCACAGACAATGCTTGAAAAGCTCTGCTTCAGAGTGATTTTTTTCCCTATTTGTGTTAACAGTGGAGCAAGCTTTTAGCTTGTTTTCAAAACAGAGAGTTCCCCATCACGGCTAATTATACAATGCTTGAATCTTTACCAAGTCTTTCTTTTTACTAACAAAAGAGAAAAGAAAACCATAATAATGTGTTTATTTTGTGAAGAGATTGCAGCTACCATCTTCAGTGACCACAACTGTCCTCAAATTCTTTGATGAACACAGAAGTTTCAGAATAAGAACTCCCTTTCATCAGACATTGCTGTTTTTGTTAGGAGACAGCTCAAAACAATACATAAATAATTTAAGAAAAAAAGCCAATAAATACCTTATTGTTGTATAAGAATCTTAGATTACTATGTAAATGTAATTACCTTTCTTCATTTGTGCTAGCACCTTCTTCCCAGACGATTCTGCAATATAAATAAAAATACTTAGCAAAGGCAGTCATGTGAAATCTCAGCTGCGATACCAGTGTGCTTAGCAGTGACAATGAGCACTGAGAGGAAGAATACAGCAGCTCTTCCCTTTCTTTTTTTTCTTTATTAGCGAAGATGAAAGCTTATTCCGGATAACTGAAGTATCATTTCCTTCGTGTGAGAAGACCTGCTGTATTGGAAACCTGAGGATATGGAGAGTACTGAAATCAAACTACCCCAATACTGAATTGAACTGGGAAATTACTTTTACTGCTATTGGATCCAAAGGCCTGTATCATATTAATGCCGAAGTTTGAACAATTTTCAACTATTTAAAATTATATTAATCTGTCTTGAATGCTCATGAAAATATCATCATTCAGTTCTGATAGAGATACATCTTCTGAATAGGCATGTAGAATAAATAATATTAATTAAAAAAACCCCAAAAATCTGCCCAGGCTGGGTAGAGGAAGGACATCTGTTATTTCAGTCATAAACCTTTATGAGGGTGATAATTACCAAACACTAAATGCAAGTCTTTTAGACCCAGGTTGGTGGGTGGCAACCTTCAGCCTAAGGTGGAAGCAAGACCAGCTCCTGCCTTTAAGGACATCGTCCCAAACTTCTCCAGTAAGCAGCACTTAAACTGGCGTGTTCTGTTCAGCGAAAATGACCCAAGTTTGGAGATATGAACATCATCATTTAGGCCTGGAAACGAGAACTCTGAAATCTCTTACTGATTGCAAGCTGTGCCGTAACCAGCACAGTGCTACTTGCTCTTCTTAAACACTGCAGGGTCCAGTTCCCAAACAGGATGAACAGACAGAATGTTTGATGGGACAATTTGCAGAAAAGTGAGAATAAAACAACAGGAGTAGAAAAGGAGCAAAATGGCATTTTTGTGTTTGGTTTCTTTACTGGTTAAGCACAGCTCTCATCTTCCATTCCTCTGTAATGAATTTCTTCATTTAATTTTCTGCCCGGAACTGTCATCTGCTCCCATTCAAAAGTCTGTTATGATGACTTAAAAACTTATTGATTGAATTCTATTTTACTGGGATAACAGGGTTTTTTGTGGTTTTTGTTGGGTTTTTTTGGGGGGTGGGGGGGGTGGGGTTTTTTTTACTCCAGTATGAAGAATCCAAGACACAAATAGTGTGGTCTGGAGAATTAACAGTGTTGTAAACAACTTTTATCTTAATTAATAATTAATTTTAAAAAAACAACAAAAAACCCCAAATACAGGTAAATGAACACCAAAATAGTAATCTGCACTTCTAGTAGTATCTGTAAAGGTTCTTTCCCTTCTCAGCCAGTTCAGGAAGAATTGGCTCAAGATCTGTTTCAGATCCAAGAAGGACAGAATTTCCTTGAGTTTGCCTGTCCCTGCATTTAGGGCAAGATGTTTATATTCAGGAAGATGCCTTTCTCCATGTTATCTTTTTTTCTTTACTTTTTTTATTTGAAATGCTAGATTATGTTATTTAGTAACAAAGGAATTGTGATTTCCATATAATTCTTCCCTGACAGGACGTTATTTTAAGATACACCTTATTGTACTATTATTAGCACTGTGTTTACCCATCAAATTCCCATGAAAAGAAGATCCATATTAGGAACCCAGAGGAAATGCTCAATAAGACTCAAATTCCTCCAGTCTCTAAAAATAAAAGCTTGTCAAATTTCTGGCTCCAGTGGCATTAACTCCCAGTTTTAAGAATCTTCTAGCTTTCATACAGTCCTGTGAGGGTCTTGCACAATGCCAAAAGCCTTAGTTAATTACAAGGATCATTTTTAATTGCAAAACCCACATTCACAAGGACCTTTGTGCATATTGTGCTTTGTATCATATGTTGAATGGCATTTTCCTTTTTCTAATGATTAATTGCTGAGGTTTCAATAAAACAGACCTGACAAATGGTTATAATTGACATTTTTGTAAGACTTATCTGCTACTATTGTTCTAATTATGTTGAAATATAGAAGATGTCCAAGATTTTGGACAGCTTCTATCAGCTCTTCAAGTGAAGGAGAAACCTGGGATCAAAAATTGGGTTTGAAACTCTGAAATCAATAAAGAGCATCTGTGTTGCCCTCCAGCTTAGCCCAGCCTCTAAATCAAGTTCACTTAAGAACTCATCCAAAAAACGGCTCCAGCTAGAAAATAAGCATTCTTGCATTGGTGTCTCTATTCCACGAGTACCCTAAACCAAGTCACAATTATCTTTCTAAATCCTGAATGTCTGCTTGCAGAATGTAAAATAATTCAAATGATTCCAATGTACTCGGGAACATCATTAGAAGAATCACATTTCTGTATTAACAGGAAGTGAAGAGGGCTTCTCCTTCCAATGTTCATGTGGTTTGTGAACAAGAAATAACAAATACAAAAGAACTGATAGGAGGATAAGAGAATGGGTACTAGCCTTGTACCACACACTTCTTCTGACATTCTTCCAGCGTTAGAAAGTTGTTCTGGTTGCCGTGACATCCACCATATTCAAACACCTCACACTCACGGCTTTGAATGTTGAAGAAATAGCGCATGTGGATGGCTTTGCATGGACCATCATCTGCTTTCATGGCACAGACGGAGTGCCCGAGTATCAGTGGGGGGAAAGCAGCACCTGCAACACAGAGGAGAAGTAGAATAAACTGTTAGTAAGTGAGCTTGTTTGCTTCACAGCATAGTGTAACTTCAATATGAAATGGCTTGTGCTTTCTGCTAGAGAGGCACCACGTAACATCTGTCTGCAAAGCTCCGAACACACCAAACAGATGTAAAAACAAAAAACATCATCTGCGCTGGAACACAAATTCCATTCGATCAAACCAAATGTGCGGTTCCAATTTTCAACCAAAACAGCTCATATTATAAACTTGAGCTCCTCATCAAAAATCTCTAAATAGTGTAGAGTGACCTAGTCACATGAGCTAGTGAGCAATTCTGAGCAACTAATACACAGAGAAAATCCTAGTAGTCCCCAAACCACAATGACTACCGCTGCAGACAGGATTCCTTGTGCCCTCTTCATGCACTTCTAACAGTGAACATCCCTCACAGACACCTCCCAGGGGGCAGCGTGGGACGAACAGAGCCCTGCAGAGGGCATCACTGCCCTGTCAGATCGAGCCTGACTGGGACACAAACCCAGCCCGTACCACTGAAAGGTCATCATGACTGTCTTTTCCCTTTGATCTCACTGTTCTTGCATTACAGCTTCCAAGGGCTAAGCATGCAACTAGAAAGTTAAGGTGAAACAAAACTGTATGTTTTCAAATCCTGTAATTTCTACGTCTTTCAATATATATTATTAGATCAGGGTATGTTCTGTAATACTTATCATAGCCAAGTTTTACACTATCAATGTCCATAAGGAAATTCTGACTAACAATCAAGTTTCTGTTACTTTTCACTTATAAATATATGGTTTAATATCTTTTCCTGTTTTGCTCTTCCAAGGAACTCTTTTACCCTAGAGGATTTTGAAAGCTCTACAGAGCTGGTGGTATTGTCATAGCAAGCAGAAGAACAGACCTGAAATTTTTCATTCATTCTCCCACAGCTAATTAGAATACTGATATCTCTTAACACAGACACAAACGTATCTATCAGTGCTGTTTGCAGTGGCCCAGGAAACAGGAGACAAAAAAGGATGAGGACAAGTGTTTCCACAATCATTGCACACCTTCCTAATATTACTAGACAAAGTTTCCAGTTTTAATTAAAAGAATCCATAAAAATCAGACTTTATGACTTGTAAAAAAGAAAATTGGTATGCTTACTACCTACCTGCTCTGTGCCTATTTAATTTTAACATATAAAATTGACCTTATAATACAATCTTTAAATGAAACGCACAGCTGAGATAAATCCTCATAAGTACTGAGGGTCAATGAAAGTTTACCAATGTTATTTCATTTGAGCCACTTATAACTACAGGAAATAAACAAATTTCAGCACTAAAATCTTTTCGTGAATAGCATTTAAGTCCTTGAAAAATTAATAACCTTTATCACCCAATTACCATCAACAGAATAATTGTAGCACACAATGAGATCTTCCAAAAGTGGAGACCATTTGGTGTTAGAATACATATGAAGATGACTAATTTCAAAATTCTAATTAAACCATTCAGTCTCTAAAGTAGTTTGTGACTTTTTCCTCACTGGTGAAAATGTATTTATACATTTTGAAGTTAGGAATATAAATCTGAAAATATTAATGAAGACCGTAATGTTGATGAAATAAAATGAATAATTACAAGAGGTTAAATTGGGTACACTTGGTGTGAAACTCAGCTTGCCAAAGAATATTTTGGAATTTTGTTTCTTGTCATTTTCCTTATCTGGGTCTTCCTGCACCCAAAAAGAATTGGTATTTAGAAGTCAGAGTAAATTCCAAGTTGTTTTTCAAAGGTTCTAAAGTTCTACAGCAGGTTTGCAAATCCCTTGGAAGATGCTTAACAAGGCTCAACTTTAAAAGTTGAGAGGATACTGTATTGCAAAATGAAACTTTGGAATTCCCCCACTCACTACCGAGGAAAAAGTGCCTTCAAAACATCAAAGTTTTCAGTAACTTATGAACTTACTCCTGAAATGCTAAAATCAAACATTCAAATCTCCACAGGAACTGATCAAACTCAACTGTGGTTGGGGTGAGGGCTGGCAGCTGGTTTAGAAACACGTCATTTTCTTGGAACACAAGAAATGAGAGATCCTACATGACCTGTGGCACTGACCCCGTTCACTCTACAAGAGGTTGTGAAAACTTCAGAGGTTTCTTAACTATTGAAATTTCAAACAGAGTTATGTCAGCCCATTTGGTTTGCTACATTACACCACACCACTGTTGCAGGCTATCAAAATAGAAACAGTGTGCGAGCATAATTGCAAAACTATACAAAGATGACGAACAAATGGCTTAGAGTTTATCTTGGGAACTTTCTGGTCTCAAGTCCTAGCCTATTTCCCTCAAACCCACAGAAATAACACATTGTTTTGCTTACCTCTAAGGCCTTTCCTCTGCAGTCACAGGGACACTGTTAACCACTGTCAGATGTACTGACATCTGCTGCAAGCATAATGACTAGCTGTGTCACACTTCTTGGCAACTGCACATTTAGTTTCTGAAGAATGCTAGAAAGTTGCCATAGTTTGACTAAAATCTGTACCCTGCGAAAGCCCCAGGGGCTAAACCCTCCAACTTTAAACAGCAACCAAGTGACTGAAGAAGTCTCCAACGGACTCACCGGAACTGAATCATTCTTGTGTCTGGGAACACTGAAAGAATTCTTCCCCATTATTTCACACCTGGAAACACTTAACTCGCACAGCTGATATGAAATTAGCTTTCCTTCTCAGATTAGAGCAGCAGATGAGAAGGCAAGCCAGGAGTGTTTGGCCATTAGATCTGCACAGACACAAATCTGCCTGTACTCATTTCATGTGTGGAATACAACTCAAGAAAACTAATTCTTAGTATAAGGCTTCATCCTCTGCTCTTGACCACTGGAACAAATGGTCACTACTGCATTTTAGGTGCTGTGTGAAGAGCACAGGATATGACATTTAGAGAAGATATCTGTCAGAAAGGTCAGTGAATATTCTTCAATAGAAACATAGGAAGTTAAAACTCATAGGCACGCCAACAGAGTTGACTTCAAGTGGAATAAAATTCTCAGCAACCTGAAAAGTCACTTCCAGCATTCCAATACCCTTCTTGCAAGACAGGCCTTCTTTGTAATATACCACCTAAATATTCTTTATTATATACTAAACAATATTTTTCTTTCTTCCTACATAGACAAAATTATTTAAAACCATATACATATACATAAAAAAATTGGGGTTTATTTTTAAATCCACCATTTCTGTCTTGCAATTCAAGGTTGCTGCAGGAGAGAAAGTGGCATCCTGCACTTATAACCTTTATTTTGGGCTCTCCAGGTTTGGCTTCTTCCTAGACTGCTTGAAGCCTTCACGGGGCAGCAGCTGCCTTGCACTCACTGAACCACTTCAGTAGGCCACCTCTGGTCTACTTCCTTTCTTTTCTTCTTGGAAGACTTTTGTCTCCTCTTAATTATCTCCGTACTAAATAAACTAATTTCTTCCAATCTTTTTATTTGCCTTGCTTTCTAATCCTTTTATAACTGTTATTTGGATCTTTCCTATTGGTTGGATTACAGTCAAAGTGTGCTGCCCAGAGCTGAATGTAATCCCCTACCTGTGGCATTACAGTGGCAAATAGAGTGGAAAAATTAACCTTTGGGTTTTGGGTTTTTTTTTCTTAGTACAACACAAAATCACCTGCCTTTTTTTAAAGCAACATTGTATTACTGTTGTAATGCTCTGAAACTTACATTTGCTTTCTGGCAAATATAACCTCGTCATACAAGTGCTTCAATAGCTATTTTACACCCTGTATTTATGAATGCCGTGATTCTCCTTCTTAAGTTTAGCACTTTACAATTGTCATTTAAAAAAAGTAAATTAGTTTAACCTTCCACAGTGGATCTGGCCCTGTTGGATATTTATTACTCATTCAATTTAGGCATCTGATTCAAATAAATTAGAAAATCTATATAATTATAGGACTGTACTACCCTAGACCAAGAAGATTTTGTTTCATTCGAAATGCATTAAATAACTGTTACAGCTGTTGGTCATTGTCACACAAAAGTTATTACTTATCATGCTAAAATTAAAATAAAGCAAAGCAAAAGTTTCTCTCCTCTTTCTCCCTGCCCCACTCCCCCGCTCCCCACACTCCTCAATTTTTTGATTTAATGACTTTATTGCATCAGCTACATAAGTTTTCTTAAGTGAAAGCACTGAACACTCATTTAGTCATTTTATTCCATAGTTTGTGGTAAGGGCAAAGTAACGCTGATGAAATGGTTCACAGTGAGCAGGAGCTCATTGCAGATGTTTGGTCAGTACCTTCTTCCATTCCTTCAGCCTTCCCGCTTCTGTCACCTGTCAAAGAGGATACGGGCCAAGACCCAGCCATTCTCACATTTGTCATTCACACGGCAACTTTTGCAGCTCAAGACATGAGTGTTTAACACACTGACAGCCACTATTAATTCAGTGCAGTAATTGCATTGTGAGAGCTCCAACAGTGCAGCCCTGAGCACAGCGACCACAGGCGATCAAGGCAAGGCACTCTTCTCACTCTTTTCTAGCAAGCAGTGTAACATTACAGAAGCAGTAGTGGTGAATAACATTTCTAATCCTCTTACATTAATACAAGAGAAAACAATACCTTTCCTCCTGGCTCTAGGCATAACAAAAGATTTTAATTTGACTTTCAGTCTCTTAAGGATAATCTGCAGGGCTGCTTGTTATAAAGACCTCCTTTTCGTTAGAAAGAGTACTGACTTCTATCCTACGCCTGCACCACAATAAATATGAAAACCAACAGTTTAATGGCTTAGTTGCTTCTCAGAACAGAACTGTATAAATTGAGAATATGAAGGTCAGGAATATTTTTGACTTTTTATATAAAATACTCTCTGTTTTTGTTTGCTAAGGTTATGTGTTCTCAACCTTATGTGAGTTTCCGTGGTTATCCTTCGTTATAAAGATACGCTGTCATCTTTCCAGCCTTTCTTGTAAATGTCTCCCCTTGATAAGTGGTATCAATACTAAGCACCTTGTCACTAATGAATAGCTGTTTCTTTTCTCTCCATCTTTGTCAATTTGACAGCTTCCCACCCACACACTGTTCCCTGCTCTTCCTACCCATGTGTTTCCTACACTCTCTTTCAGAATGCACATTTATTCTTGGCAAACTTTCACATATGAATAAAAAGCACATTCAATTTTTGAGTAATTTTCTTTAGGTTTTGGAACATCAACTAAAGAGCTGCCAACCACATAAGGTATTAATGAACAGTATACATAAACTAGTTATTTTTATACCTTTCATTTTTGTTATTACCCTTCCTTATGGGTGGAAAAATCATAGGTTTAGCTGAAAGAGAACAAATTATGAATCTTTTTTTATCTCAATGGACTTGACCTGCAACCTTAATTTAAATAGACAAAATTTTGTATTTTAAATAGAGAAAAACCCCCACCTCTGAAATTCACAAAGCACTTGTAGTCAATGTGGCCCAAAAGTATGACATTACAAATAATTGATGCACAGAAGTTATTTTATCTTTTAATGCCTGCAATTTATGGAATGCTGGGGTGAAATATGTCATAGGTTTACAACCATCTAACTTTAAATGTTATCAATGAAATTGTACCCTACAAGATTTCTACATTTAAATTCACTTAGTCCAGAATTTAAATCCTGAGAAACCACAACTATGATTTTAATTAGCAGCCATCTAAACATTTTATGGAAACAGAGTAATGAAAAAACAATTTTTTTGTAACCACTGCAACTGAGTCTTCAGTAGCCACAAAAATAGGATCCTCGTTTAATTTCTAATCATCACATTTGATTGTTTTTTACTTTAGAATTAGAGCCTAGAAGTTCAGAACTCTTTCTCATGCTAAGTCAGTTACTGGTCACATAATTTTAAACAACTGGTTAAAAAACAACCAGTGAAAAAAATAATGCCCAGTAAAATGACTGTTTAATTTCCTTGAGATTACTTTCTTATTCTCTTTTATAAACAGAGTAAATAGGGGGAAAAAATAAAAGTCAGCAGATTTCTTGTTCTGGTGACAAATTTGAACATCATAAACTGCAAGCTTAGGCTAAGGATTTACATAAGACTAAGAGTTGCAGGGTAAGGATAAGTGTGACTTTGCCCTCAAATAAGAAGGGCATTTATGCACTTCAGGGTTAAGAAGAAACAAATTTATTCGGCATGAACCAGTCTTTACTACACAACTATGCTAAGCATAAGCTTAATGCAGAATAGCACATATCTTCAATTGCAGTGAGTAACTGTGACATGGTTCTAAGCTTAGTATGGCCATGACTGTGCACAATTAATATTTCTGTCTCAAAGAACACTGCTGAAAAACTGATGAAGAGAAATAATCTGCATGGAAATAGGACAAAGCATGGGCAGGTTAGGTAGAGTGTCAACATTAAGGAAGGGTTCCTCTTAGCTCCATTCCCAGTTACACTTCAAAGTCAGACTTGCGAAACAGAAGCATCCACTTCACGATCCTCTGCAGCTTAAGGAAGTGATCACAATTTTAAATAGTTTTCTCAAAGAAAAGAGCAATATCTTAGTATGGCCCAAAAAGTGTATTTTTTCCTTGTCTGCTTTCTCAAAATTGTTTGGGAGGAAATTAAAATATCTTTCCCAATAACATCCAACGTAGAAGTCTGATCCATTGAAGTAAACAGTGATCTTACAATGGTGAAAATCCAAGAACCTCCCCAGTTTAAACAGTCACACCTTTTTCATAACACAAATCTTGTGATTTTTTAATCAGAGAATTATAGAATACCCTGAGTTGGAAGGGATTAACAAGGATCAAGTCCAGCTCCTTCATTTATCCAGTGATACCAAATCACTTGGGCAACACCAATCTACAGTGTTATTCATCATATGTCTGCTCCTTTTGCGTGGGGAGATAAAACCTGAGTTTGCCAGCTTTTTGTTCTTTTCCCTAAACACTGAATTTTCCATGATCATAAAGCAGAGCTTTAAGGGAATCATCTTGATATCTAACCCAATGTTTGATTAGGATTAGAAGTTCCAAAATGCTTGGGAAAGAGAAGCCTTGATAGAAGGCAATTTTGCTAAAGCTTGATAGATAAATCTGCACCTCTCTCTCCTAGTTAGAAACCAGCCCATTTTTAGCTTAGCCCCAGTTTCAAAAATTTCCCATACGAGTTTCTTTTCCCATAAGAGTTCTCAAATATAGAGTTACATCTACAGCGCACTTTAACAGAGTGGACTTTGTTGCTTGAGATAGTTTTAGGTGTTTTGCAGTAACCTCTTACCCACAACATCCTCTTCTTCGCTGCCATCTGACTCAGTAGTTGCACGCCCAGTGACACAGAAGAACAGCAAGATAAAGGCTGGAGGTAAGGAACATCCCTTCTTTCTTCCTTTCATCTTCCCTGCATAACACACAGATGACAATATACACTTCAGTCGAATTCCTTGAGTGTTCTGCCAAAGTCCTTAGCAGGGTAGCGCTACCCTATGGACAGCTACGGAAATCAGCAGCTTTGGGAATAACAGGAGCTGTGTTAGTACAATGATATCGTAAGCACAACAGAAAACGAGACAGGGCTCAGAGCTGTGCTCAGCGATTGCAAAGCTCCTATCCCATTTCCAGGACAGATTAGAGGCATTGCTGTTACTTTGACTTCAAACCGGAATTGAAATTACCTTCTGGAATACATAATGATACAAAATGTAACACTTGGCCCTTTTATTGCCCTGATGATCAGTTTTACAAAATGTTTAGTTGGTTGCCAAATCCTTCCAAAAAAGTTTTACTCAGTCTGCAGAACCTACAGTCATTGCCACAAATGCAGGGTTCTATTTTTAACAAATACTTAACCAGTTTATAATTACCAAGTTCCTGGACTCTTGTGCAAGGTGCGTTTCACAGGAGTCAATGAACTTTCTGCAACATGAGTTTCTATGCTCTGAGAAAGATTTTACATCTTGTAGATCCCTGTAAGTTCCTTAGGGATCTCAGAATTCTGATTAGAGGATAGGCTAAATACATTATTTGTTCCCAACAGATGGGTTCCCTATAGATATCCTCTTCTCTTAAAGTAAATACTAAGTTTTTTTGCTAAGTTAATTAATATTAATTTAGTAAAAATCAAAGATCTAAGGATGGCAAGTTCCTAATCTTCAGACACTGTTCAGACTTGAGTGGTTTTGTTCACATGTTGTGAAGGCAGCAAATCTTCACTAATCAGAGCAGAATTTTCATTCCTCTCTAGAAAAATTACCAATTTTTCCCCTCTTGGATACTTAATGTTTTCCCAACTTGCAGCACATGTAGTAGAATAGAAATGTATTCTTACAAGTAGCTCATGGTGAAATTACAGACCAGACCACGAGTTGCACTAATTATTTGGATCATTTTTTAAATTGACAATTCCCCTTAGAAGGCTTTATTACATAATGTAGTGAAAAACAGAGAGGTGTCTCCATTCCTTTGTTTTTCTTCTCTTTTTTTTTTTTTCCCCCCTTATTGTAAAGGAACAGAATTTCAGGATCCAGAGAGTTTCTATTTTAGCCAGAAAATACAACAGTGTTTATTTCTTTATCATAATGCTTTCCTGCCAAAATCAACAAAGGAATGCATATTTTCCATTCCTTTTAAGCTCAATTATTAAACTTAATTTCTACATTAACAAATAAAATGCTTTATCCACATAAGTTTGGCAAAATCTTTCACAAAATAATTCAGATCTCACTTTGTGTTTTTAATCACAATTTCAAAAATCTTTCCTCAGAAACTGTTTTTTATTTCTGCGAACAAATCCAGAAATTATTGTTTTCTACTAGAGATGCAATAACCTCTCTCAGAGTAGAAAGCAGCTTTTTGAAAGTTCTGAAACATTTTGTAAACAGAGAATATATGCAAGAGTCACAATTATTCATTTTTAGCTGTTTTTCAAAGAAGTAGAAGTAGCATCTTTATCCATGATTCTAACTAGAACTCCAGTTTTAAGTTCCTTTATATACAAATCTTTGTGGTACATGACCTTGGAAGAATTTTCCATTTTTATCCAAGGGTTAAAGAAAATCATACAGCAAATCTTTTTATTCACTGCTGATAAAAAATCCAGTCATAATTTATAAAGAAAGTATCTGTACAAGGTAACCTGAAGTTGTTTAAGACTGCCTTTATGAATTGAGAGAAGTTTGAGTTATGAAGTCAGTTTGACATCAACTAGAATTAAAATGAAAATCCACAACTAAGAAACACATTATGGGGAGAAATATTAACTAAAAGATTTCAAATTGCACAAGTACTTAGCATTACAATGTAAGTAAAGATGCTGATAGTTTCACATCATCCAGGTTCAATAAAAGCAGAAATATCATCAAATATTCAGATTTATACTTAGATACATGGCAATAATTTTCAAATCTTACCTGGTTCCTCTGAGTTCACTGGAATTAAAAATTACCAAGTACACTTTCAGTTTTAGTTTTGGAAATGACATGGGAAAGAACAATTTTCTAGCACATTGTTTTCCTTAGAAGCAATCATTGGCACAAGTGTGACTCTACATACAGAACTTGCAAATTATCCACAACCTCAGTTGCCCATGGATTAATTCCAAGTTTGTCCCTGGGCTCTCATTTTCTGTATTTGAGTTTTACCAAACATGGCATGAAAACTCTCACTAGTTCAGCAAAATTCTGTTCAAATTTGGCTTCTCGTCACTCAAATTGAGGCTTTGGTTCTTTCTTCCAGGAATCGGTAGAGCACAGATTTAGATTGCAAAATTTAGTAATCAATTTTTAGTCTGTCATCCCATATTCTCAAAAGCTTGTTCCCAGGTAGAAGAAAAACAATCAGCCAGAAATGGGAATCCCCAGTAAGTTTCAATTTTTTCATTTGAAAATAAAATTTTGTATATCATGAGCTGTCGTATATAATCATCACTGTGAGATTATAAGGATTAAATTACTGAATTTGTACAGAAAACTAAAATCTTCCTAGGGTACAGTATTTCTATTCCTCCACTCAACTCCTACATTTCCCTTGGAAGAAAGAGTGCCTTGTCAAAAGCAGGGCATCTTGATGCTTGGGCAAGTTCCCAAGAGTAAAAACGTAGGCTGGATAACTGCATATCTGCCTTACTGCAAAGTCTACTGAGCAAACACCATCCCCTTTATCTCTTGCTGAGCTTCCCAGAAGGTCACACATTCCCAGAACATTGTGTCAGGGTAGCTGGAGGTGGGATGAATTAAGGTTTTGGTAATAAAATGCTCTAAATCCTACTGTAGTTCAGTTCTCATAATTTCTACAGGAAGAGTGAAACCCAAGATCAAAGTGAATTTGACACTGCTTTTGCAATTAAAAAATCTAAATCCTCTAGAATAAAAACAAGTTTTCTGACTGGATGTTCAGCTGCCCAGTAGCAGAACTTTAAAGCTGTAAATCTGTTATGATATCAATATAAGTTTCTTTTTTAATGCATTCTGGTTTTTTGTTGTTTTTTTTTTTTTTAATTTCATTTGTATGGAAAGCTCAATTCAAAATACTTCATTTGGCTCAATGAAATATTAGATGCACACATTTGTGAAGGACTCTCTGTGTTGGGAAAAATAGGAGATGTTTTGAGTTTAAATAATTCATGTTAAATGGTCTGATTATTTAAGCCAAATTCTGAAAATCTCTGGGAGTGAACAGTAAAGGAGTAATCTCTGGCAGTAATCTCTGGCAGTGAACCCTCCAGAAGGGTTCTTGCTTAGGACAGCCAGGAATCAGTCCAGCATTAATACTGGCTTTTCTCTGCATCATAATGTCATTAATGCATATTTCATGAATACAATTCTTTAGGAACCAGCACTGCACTGCTCCCAAACTACCTACCTTTAAAGGAGATATTTTTATATCTGTAACAGACAACAACAACATTACTTGACAAAGGAGATCAAAGGTCTGTGGGTAAGAATTGGCATGAATTTATTTCCTGGTTTAATTAAATACTTTTATTTCCAAATAATGCCATTGGCTTCCCTCAGGCTGAAATACAGGTGGACAAGGCAGACCACGAGCAATCAAGGAAGCTCCCAGTAACAAATCTTTATTACCTGGTCTTATAACTCTTTTATTTCTGTGTTTAGGTGTCAGGACAAAAGGAAGCTTTCAACATTTTCTTTGCTAAAGGCAGAAAAGTTAAAAACTCAATGTCTTCTCCATGCAGTTTGCATCCTTTGAACACAGAAATGTTATGTGCACATCTGTATATATATATATATGGCGTTTTTTGGTTTTTTTTTTACTTAGCCGTCTCTTCAACACCAATTTCTATAGTTACTTGACTGTTTAGATCCAAGCATTTTTTCAGGGTGGCTTTTATCTCTAACTAGCTAACTGGAAAAAGCAAAACAAAAACTAGCATTTCCCATAGTAGCCAAAAAAAGACATTCCTAGAAAATGGCATAAAGTGACATTGTAATGACTGTAAAAGTGACTCATTCACACTGACAGCCCAGGAAATGGAAATACAGACACACACACACAAAAATAAAATAAAAATAATTAATTAAAAAAAGCAGCAAAGTATGTAATTGAATAGAGGAATTAAGAGCAGGATATAGGATGTGCATAGTCAGAGGACAAATTTAGCACAGCCTAAAACTAGGGATTAGAAGCTCTAATTAGACAGGATTATAACACTTCTCAGATAAAAGCAGACCTTTTTCAGTTCACTATACTTCAGAGGCATTGTATTTGCCCTATGATATCTTGTACTGCCTACTAGGAGTTGTGTGACAGAGATTTAATTAGACCTCTCTGGAGCGTTGTCTCCCAGCTGGCAGAGTCAGTGTGTTCCCTTAAAAAGGATTTTATTCCACATGCTGTTTTGCATCTGCTTGCAAAGTCATGTGTTCTCATTTCCTCTGCAGTAAATATGAAGAACAAAGTGAGCCTGAATTCCATCACCTCTGCCCTGATGTAAAGGGAGCAAAGAATGATGAGACCTGTCCCAGCCTTACCTGTCCCAGAGTCAGTCCTGGGCTGCCAATTAAAGTGATTTCCACCAGTCACAGCAGCTTAATAAAAGGGGAAGCAGCACACTGGGAATCACCAGCATGCAAACATTACTGACTGAAAGCAAAACCTATCAAAATTCCACCCCTCCTCCCCAACTTATCTCCCTTCTGTGCCCTGCAGTGGCAGCTCCAATAGTCTGTATCTGTCCTTAGACCAGAGAGTCCATCTGATTCCTCCAAGAACTTCAAAATTACTTCTTGTTATGAAAGACAATTCTAGTTGTTTACCTGCCTTTCATCATTTAACATAAATGCTCTGCTACTGCACTACTCCAGTCTCTTAAATTCCCAATTGAAAACTGGGAAGACAAAGTTTAGAATAACAAATATCTTCATTAGATTTTATGCTCGAAAAGTTGTATGACCTGGTGTCACTGTTTCAAATTTAAACTCCCACTTTTGTTCTGCTTTTATTAAAGTGGCAAATGCTGCTTTTCAACCACACCTGATAAATGAATTGAAAAGGAAACCTTGTTATGTTTTGAAATGGAAATGAAAATACATAAATTAATAAGCCTACCGAAAGAACTCCATTCTTTTTTTCACATGCCTGTAGACCTCTCTTGCCTTTTCACTTTCACTCATGCTTTTAAACTGTTTTCCATTTTCCCAGCTTAGCTCCACAACGTATTTATTCCTTCTCCTAGCTGGCTCATCCCTGGCACTATGTACTTTTGCCATCCTGTCTCCACTCAACCTCTCTTGTGACACAGCTCGAGACTTTAACTTCATCCTTCATTGAGTTCTCCTTCTTACCTGGCTCAGTCCAGCCTCCCATCCATGATATCCATCACCCAAGACCCAGGAACTGGATATATTCTGGGAGGCAGAGATATAGGGAGAATATGCCTTGGGAAAAGAAGCCTGCAAGAAATTTTCCTACCTCCCCAATCATGCAGTGCAGAACACCTGATGTTAACAGTCCTAGTGATTTATAAACTTTGAAATTAAGACCGATATATTAAAATAGATGCACTTTTCACAGGAACACTAGATTTGGCTACAACAAATCATATAACTAGCCCATTTTCATTGTGATATGCCTTTCAATAGGGAAATCTTTTGCACCTACCAAAATATGTTTACATGTGGACTGTAAAATTACTGGTTTACATAATTTCATAATTCTTTAAAAACAAAACAACAAACCCAAGACACTCAAAGCTGTGCCTGTTTGGAGCAAAAATACTGGTCACCTAATCCTGTTTTCAAACAGGGAATGCCTTCAGCATCCTAATAGCCACTCCTAGGGCATAAAATCCACCAACAAAACAAACAAGCAGCAATTAGTTACATATTAGCATTATAAATGCTGTGGCTTGTTTTTATTCTTAGCAGTTTGAACTGGAAAAGTGTAGTTTATGTGTTCAAATCTCTGCTGTGTTTATGGATAAATATATATGTTTTTAGAAGTCAGTTAACTTACCACAACTCCTTTTCTAATGGATAGAGCAATTTCAGTGTTGTGCGTTTTTTAACCCAGCTGTGTGTAATTTCACTTTGTACACCCTACAGAAACACAACTATTTGAATTCACTGAAGTGAAGCTGTCAGGTACTGAAAATGACAGGAGGAAGCTCCCTGCCACAGCGAAGCCTTTTGTGACCACTGATTTTGACCATAGCCATTAGCCTTTTGTAACCTCATCATCCCAAAGGTCACATTTTGTACACATACCAAAGTCCAAAATACAAGTTTCCTTGCTCTGTCAAGCAAGCTTAGCTCATCTTGTCTATCTTTCCAGCTGGAGACAGCACAGATACTTTTACTGCAGGATGCATGAGCTTTGGATTGTCACACAGGTTAGGAATGCTGAAACCGCCTTCAGTGGGAATACCCCTGGATTCAGACTATCCTAGATTGTCACCCTACAAATCACTTAAAACCAATATAAAATAACACTGCCGTAGAAAAGAAGGGTCATATTTCCTCATCTCCCACCGTAGTATAGCTCATGCTGCTTATCCTGGTGGTGGTTCCAGCTTCTGGGGACCTGGAGCATTCATCCAGTGAGTCTCAGACCACAGAAAACATCAGCTTCATCTTTCCACACTACCTTTTCTGTGACTGATGAAAGCATAAATCAGTGTTCAATACCTCATTATGTTAGAGACTGTACATTTCACTCCCTATAAAGGGAAAAGTTTGCTTCTCAAAGTAGAAAATATTTACAGAAGACATCAATACACTTCGGTAAACCTTTCTTGGAGTTCATGTTTGTATTTCTAAGTTACAAATTTGTATTTGTTATTTGCTGCAATTGCTCTTTTCAATATCTCTGTTTTAAAACTAGGGGGTTTTGTTTGTTTTTGTGGGGTTTTTTGAACGCTCTGTTGTCTGAAGGAAGGTTTCACTTTCGTGTGCAATTCATAGCCTGAGTCAATATGCTCAAATGCCTAGTTCTAATTTGTCACTAAACAGTAAATCTAATTACCCAGCTAAGTCCAGAGGTACACTCAGGTATGAAAGGCACACATGAGGGAAGAGGGCACCACTACTACACACTGGCAATGAACAGCTGTATTAACAGCAAGAGGAAATAATTAAGAAACCAAATAAAGGAGTGGTGAGAGAAAATTTAACTGACTAAAACCAAATCTGTTTTGCTGTGAAACAGCTATGAGAGGAAAGGAATCACACAATTCCCCATATGGTTTTGTTTTATTCTGTCCCCAGGGGAACTTTGTCTCTATTGTGAAGTTAAAACAGTTTCATAAGAGAAACATACAGAAGTAGGTATTTTGTCCTCATTTTTTAAGTCAGTTTTCCCTAGTTTTATTGTAAAGAAAAGCTTTAAATATGAAGACCCTGCCAGTCTCTCATAGTTCTTAGAAAGAAATTATGATTATTCAGAAAGTATCCCGAACAAAGGACAATAATAAGTACTAGAATTTGACAGATTTCAAACACTTTGCTCCAAAATCGTGATACGTGAGAGCTGTGTAATTCTCGAGGCTAATAAGTTCTACTGATTTTTTCTTTTTTAATTTAATTTTTGGTTTCAAATTTAATTTTTTTCTTCTTCCTATACACATACTCTAGAGTTCCTCTGGCAGGTGTTCTCAGAATGTACTGAATGCACACCAACAAAATCATGACAGCCCCAAAGCACTTCAAGGAGCTACCGCTTTATTTTAAAACACAGAATAAAGTTATTGCTAGAATCACCTTTTTAAAGCAAATCTAGATGTTACAGCATCTTCCCAGAATGTGAGGGATGGTGTCAGTCTCTATCAGTGAGAGCAATCTGTGTTTTCTGCCTTAAAAGTAATGCAAGACCCACAGAATCAGAATAGCATAAAAATATCAGTGTCCCTGTACTGGAGAACACCTGGGTGCTACTGTCTGTTCCCGTTCATGCACCTGAAAGGGTTATTGAAGACACATAGAAACAGCCTTTGAAGCTAAAACTGGAGTCCAGCAATTCTCCAGTTGTGGGTCTGGTTTAGCTAGACATGAGATTTCAGACTTACTGAAGTCTCTGGGCACGTGTTCTGAAAGCCTGATAGGAACCTTGCTCTTTTATACCTTTGATTTGTTTTCTAGACCACTGTTTCCCAAATCTCTTAAAATTTCCTCTAACAGAAAATTTCCCTCATTTTTGTACACTGTCCCTCACTGCCCTTTATGTCTGACACTAAACCCTAAAATAGATACCAAAGTTTTTACCATTAAGTTTTCAAAATTACTCTGCAGTGAGATTAAGGATAAACTCAATGCCATTTATTGTTCCATCTGTCCTGAGTCAAGAACATAAAACTGTAATTCACAGTTATTCTGCATTTGGAATATCAACTAGATGAGTAACAACTGAGTTTTCATGAGCAATATTAGTAAATGTGGGCACTGCACTGAAAGGCTAAATGCACTTTAAAGGTCACTGAATGCACCAGACAGCTGAAATGCATTAAAACTCAAAACTACAAACTATGAAATGCACAATGTAAGGATGAACATAAAGATTACTGAAAGTCAATTTAAAGCACACTTGGAGACTCTCCAGCCAAAAAGCTATAAAATTTTCAAATAAATGGAATTATCAATTGTCCACATGGCTGCTTTTTAATGAACCCTTTCACATGGGACATTATTTGACAGGATGTTTTTTAATTATCTTTATCTCCTCAGCATGGTTCTATGTACGTTACAAACTTGACTATAACTCTCAAATTCAGCTTAAACAATAGTGCAGAGAAATTTACTGTGGTTATAGACACTTGCTGCCTTCACAGACAGTCATAAAGTCTCTCCTATTAGAAATAAATAATGAGCAGAAGATTGCAAAGAGAAAAGGCTTCCAGTTTTTCCCAAGTAGGTGCCTGACAATTCCTACAGCACGCCTTTGCTGTCCATATCTATACTGACAGCTGCACTTCCTGCTCTGCATCTGTCCATAAGACATTCAGGAAGGAAGGTTTCTATCTTTACATGTTTCCCAAGAAAGGACTTTGGTGACTAATGCGCAGAGTACTGAGTCACACTGACCGTTCACATACATACTCCCCCCCATCCAAATTGCTATTGTTCTCCCTGCTTCACTTTTCCCATCACTATGGGCCTTCTTCTCATTTAAATTGTATTTATAGTTTACAAAATATTAGCAAAATTTAGCAATATTTTTTTAAGTATAGGCAAGTATCACTGTTTTGCTTTATACCATTCCTAAAAATGAAGTTCATGCCAATTCTTCTAAGTAAAATATTACAAAAGTCACCAACAATATTCTGGTTTTCAGAGGGATGGTGTGTGGTGTGTTTATTGCAGTGACACCACTACAACACTCATTCACTACCCTCATTGTTTAAGAGCTTTTGGCTTCTTGAGAATTTCAATATACATTGTGAGTGAAATCGGCTTATGTATCATGAGTTTAATTTGATTCTCCTAAAATGTTCTTGTACTTCTAAAATATTAATCGCTTCAGATGTTACATGCCTCAGAAGGCTTTGGCACAGCCTGACAGACCCCTCTTGCCTGAATCAAGCCTCCCTTAGAGCTACTGCAGTGGAGAAATTGCTTTAAAACACAAGAGCTTTTCTTCAAACTCGATCAGAACTAACTTACTCGCCTTAAAGAGGGCTTCCTTCCAAAGAACTGCCTTGGAGCTCAATATACCATAGTCTGAGATTCTGACAACGAAATATTAGTTGTATTATTAATCATAAAAGTATATTCATTGTCCTGTTTCAAATTTACAGAGGAAAAAAGTCTCCCTTTTGGCAGCACTCATCGCTGGACTTTGAATCTAAACATCTGACTGCTGCATCTACCATATTCTAAACAAAACACACCAGCAGACAGGGCTGTCTGCCAGCCAAAGAAAAAAAGGGATCATTCATTTAAAACAGAAAGTCTGTTCCAAAGTACTCACCGAAGACCTTAGCAACAGTTCTGGAAGAAAGAATTCCTGAATCAGAGCTGAGTATGATCCTCCCCTCCTCACTCACGTTGGAGGGGTGTGGTGTAGAGCTACAAAGGCAGGATTGCAACTCGATCTTCCCGAGCAGCCTCCTGCCTGCGGATCGCTCGGCTCGGCCCTGGTCTTGCTCCCCCGGAGCACAGGGGCTCAGCCGGGTGAGCGGCAGAGCCGCAGCAGGACAGGGACGCTTCCTGCTTAAAGTTTTCTCATCTGCCCGCAATTCAGAGCCGCTGTTTCCTAAACAGCACAGCGCAAATGGGCTGCACCTTTAAAGGATGAGAGGTGCGTTGGCCAATCTATTCCTTGTGCCTTGCAGGCTTCTGTAGGGCTCAGGAGGATGGCACAGTCAGTGCCCGTTTCAGAGAGTTATGTTGCGGTGCGCTGGTGGATTTTGTCTGTTTGTTTTTAAATGAAGCCTTGCTGTTTACTCCACATCCGGCTGCATTCATCGCAGTGTCTGCAGCTGGACACAAAGGCTGCTGTGCCTCCAGCTAGAACACACCATCTAGTTACAAATCACACTTCCATGTGCTAAAACTAAAGTTCAGTGTCACTAAGAGTCGAATGGCTGAAGATAGGGACGGGGACTCTAGAGACCCTCTCTGAGACCTTGTAACAGTATGACAATTTCCCAGGTAATGAATTAAACAGAGACAGAAATAACAGCTAAAGAACAATAACTTACGCAGTCAGTAGCTGTAACTCATTGCAATTACTTTTAGGCAAAGACCAAGAGGTAGTTAAATCACTTTAAATGAAGATTTATAATCTGTTCATCACCATCCTGAAACAGACTGGAAGTTTCTCATAGTCAGTTAATGGGTTAACTACCTCTGACACACACACACAAAAAAAAGTGCTCCTGGCAGCTCCTTAAATCTCCTGTCTTGTTCTCACTGTAAAAAATGTCTGTAATACTTTTCAGGGCAAAGCTAGTAGTCAGCTGAGCCTACTGACTATTAACTGGGTCAATAATCAAATGGATTAACTGTCCTGGAATGGGCTAGAAGCACTCACAAAGTAAAGGGACAGTTCAGATGCTGGGGGTGGGGTTCTACCATACAGTTACTAATTACCAGCTCAGATAAAGCAAGAGGCAACCCAGCTCAGGAGGTCAGTGGAATGGAAGTGGTCAGGCTGTCATTTGAGTGACACCAAGCCTCTGAAAAACAACGTGGGCCCACATGGTAAGAATTAGTATCTTTCCGAGGGTCACAAGACAAAGACATTGAAATAGATGCATGAAAATTACACCATGATTTAAAGAAATCTCAGTCTGTACATTTACAATAGAAACAAAACCCACAGAATTTCCACAAAAATTATAAAGTTCTTCACTTTGCTTTTCTTGAAATGCAGCTATGTGAATGAACATGCATCTATGTGGATAGTTTCAGACTTGTTCCACTCTATGTCATTTACAAATGAGCTGCCTTGTTTTTAGTCATACTGGATGCTGAATGGTCTGAATTTACAAGTTCATGCAAATATGTTCCAAATCTAGGGACTGGACCTGGTCATAACTTCCGTTGTTTTAGGTTTTTTTGTTTGTTTGTTTCAGTGAGAAATATATATATATATATTTAATGACTAGATAAAACCCAAATTTTCATAGTTTGTGTCACAATGTGCTAACATCAGTCCTTCCTTTCTCACAAGATCTCACTCAAGTCACTCAGATTTGGTGTGCGAAATAATAAGTAGTTCTAAAAGAAACAGTCCACAGAGACCTGGAAAAAAACACAGAAAAAGCTACAGTGCATTTGTCATCTTCTGGTCAAATAAGTTGAGAATCACATTTAAAGAAAAGTACTTTGGGGAACACACAAGAGAATGAAACCCTTGTTTTGATTAAAAGTTAAACTAAGAAATCTTTAGTAAATAATGAAACAATACAAAAGTACAAATGCCACCATGTATACAAGGAACACGTATTCAAAAGAAAAAGTCAAAGGAAACTATTTCATTTTCAGATTAATAGTTTTGCTTTCTGCTCTATTAATGTCTCTTCAGTTCCCATGTGCAATCCTCCTTATTTAGTTGTCAGAAGGGTCTCTGGACTTCTTTGCATTATAACTACAACACAAGGGTCTTCAGCTGAAACTGAATCAGACTTTGAAGATGGAAATGATACTGTTTTGAACATTCGGTAGGATCAAAGAATTCCATCCAGCTGTGACACGGCCTAGA
The DNA here is from genome assembly GCA_013396755.1 of Sclerurus mexicanus. Classification (NCBI taxonomy): domain Eukaryota; kingdom Metazoa; phylum Chordata; class Aves; order Passeriformes; family Furnariidae; genus Sclerurus; species Sclerurus mexicanus. The sequence continues at coordinate 3,318,385 of VWZF01002261.1, read as the reverse complement.
CAATCACACTAACCTCTGAAACCTGCTAATAGCTTAAGACAGTTGTCAACAGTTAAATGTCCACAGTGGAAGAAGTCCCTACAATAACAATACTAGTGGTAAAAGTCTTAGTATTTGAAAAATGCTTGCAACCCACAGGTTAAAAACAACTGACGTCCTGGAGTCACACCGGTGACTTCAGGTGAGATACTCCACCCTTCTCTCTCCATCATCCGTCATGATACTGCATAGCCTGTTTCCACCACAGTGTGGTTTTACACTGTTAGTGCCAGTAAGACGTCAGGGAAATGGAAGATAAGAGCTAATAGCTAACCTAACAGCTTCAGAGGACTGGGGCAGAGTCCCTGTCTTCTGGAACGTCTGTCATCAGTTTGGGATGGTGCTCATGCTGACTGAAAGGGATGGGGGAAAAGACAGTGTACTTCAAATTCAAATTTTCCTATACTGTGCATCTTTATTTGTATTAAGTAGGTCAGTTTTAGTAGAATATGTTGTACTCCACCACAGTGTCAGATATTTGGTGTTCAGAAATTAAAATGATGCGCAAATGTCCATTTGTGTTATTGTTTTACAGTACCAGAACAGAGAGAAGGCAACAGAAAATTTTATGTGGTTTTCTGTGTTTATTTTTTTAAACCTGTCTCATTCCTGAAGCAAAACTTACTGTCACATAGTTGAAAAAAACACAAAAGCTTACATAAGCCGTTCTTCATAAATGCCTCTATCTCTCTCAATGAGCATGTGACATTGCTCAGGCTTTAACAACACAAATGTCTGTGATGTCTTGTTGCCCTCTAGTGATGCCACTTCATTTTCCCACTGCTTAGTTCTTTAAAAATTTCCATAGAGCTAAGAGCTGCCCACCTCCTGTCTTCAACAAATAAATCATAGCTTAATTCTTCTGCTTGGTGCTTGAATTAGATGGAAAAGCAGGGGCATATCTGAATCCTCTCAAAGAACCAGATAGCAAGGGAAGCTTACAGGAAACACATCACCAGCGTAGCTGGCTTAGCCCAGTGAGCTTTGTCAGAGCTAAGATGTGTCACTCATGGTGTCACTACAGTACAAATTCCTAAGGGCTTTTTCCTCAGCACAGACATTAATCATGGCACAGTGCAAGGCTGCTGCCCCTGCATTTCTGAAAGCACTTAAAGTTGCTGTTTTCTCTGTACAGTGACACTCCACAGCAAACACTGACAGGAGGGGCAGTCAGCTCCTGTCACAGACCCCATGTTTGCGTTATTAGTAGTCAGTTTTGTAGTGAAGTGTTACATTATCTTAAAATTAGCTGACCTTTTTGAGACCATTGAAGTATATGTCTGCTTTTCCAGCTAAAGTCATCTACATGTTGATGGCATATAGCATTTACTATTTAAATAAAATATTGATATCCCAACTAAAAATACATGAATGGAAATGAAAGTGAAGGATCTTCCCTAATGAAAGAAAGATCAGAACCCAACAGCAGGCACTTGAAAACCTGTCTCTATAATGTTGCCCCTTACTGTTCTTCTTTCCTGCAACTTCCTGTTCTCCTTCAAAAACTGTGGCTATCTCAAGTGTTTTTACCAAAGACTGAAATGGAAATGAACAAAGAGGGTGACTATTGTTGAAAGCAGAGTGCTGACATAGTACAATGAGGAAACCCTAAAAACACAGGCTATATTCTGTCCTCACTTCTAAGACAGTAATACCCAGAATAAAACAAGAAATACACAAGTTTGTCACATCTGTCCTTTGGCAAGAATTCTGGGTAGTTGTTTCCTCTCCAATTTTTTAATAATTTTTTTTTTCTGTGCATTTCTTTTTGCTTATGAGTTTACATAACTCATGTACTTTTTTTTATAATTAATCCATTTCTTAAGAGTGAAAAGTGGGTGACTTGTGGCATACTTTGAAGTTGAAATCCTAAAGAATTAGTTTCAAATACTTCCTTTTTGAAAAGCTCAGGGATAAACTACTTCAGTAGTACTATTACAATAATCAGAAAGTACAGAACATATCAAGTGACATTTTGAATAACATGGAGATTTCATGACTCAGATCCAATAAAAAAAATTTTGGATAACTGAGGAAATAGACAGATCAGAACCAAATGCCACTCATTTTTAGAGCCAGAAGCTATAGAGGTGTGAATTTCATTATAAAACTCACAGTGCCTTCAACCAGAACAGAATGAGGGATGCCTTATCTAAAAACAGTGTTTTGTCTCATTCCCTACAAAAGGCAGGGTTGTTTGTTTTTTTTTTTTGTCATACTATTTCATTAATTTGATACAAATTGAAAGAACTTTCCATCATAGAGCTTCATTTAGAGCTGAGGTAGATCATATCTGAAGCAAAATATACTGGAAAAGTATTACCTACTGAATTTCATTCTGTTAAATAATAAAAGGGGGGGATGTGCATAGGCTCATCAAACAAATTGCCTCGCTGGACAAAGGACTTGTTTTGAAATAATATATTCCTTACTTGGCTCAGCAAATGTCTGCTTTGGAAACAGATATGGGTTAATTAAACTTATATATATATAATTTTTCTAGATTAGTTATTTATGACGCTTTTCATTCTTTCACAGTGTCAGATTATCCTCTCAATGAGTCCCAGTGTTTCACTAAGGATCCCTTCCCATCCATGTCCTTTAGTGCTCATTCCAAAAGCAGATCAAGTCCAGAACTAACTGGCTCAGTCACTGGATGTCACTGTTGCAGCACTAAGAGCTTCAGCATTTTTCCTGGGAACAGCAAGCAAGTAACCTGCATGTATTTTATGTCTTCGTTATTATGAAAGGTTTGTATTCCTGCTCAGGTTGAAGTCAGTGTGAGTTTTGTTATTGGTTCAAGATTTAGAAGTATTCAGTCTGAGGATAATTTATACTTTCAGGGGAAGATATTTCATTCAAGTTCAAAAACTCTTTCTGTTTTAATTTAAAAGTGTGTCCTTTCTTAGTTTTTTGTTTCTGCTGCTCTGATAGAAGTTTTGTTTCTGAATATCTTTTTATGCATGCGAAGTGTACATAGTTCTGGCACAACATATGTACACATATGTACACACCAGTGCCAGAATTATATACATATTTATGTATTTATTGGCATAAGTTATTTAAATTTATAAACATAGAATAGGCATATTTATGAATATGTATACATTGACATAATATTTCTTTTAAAATTCCCAAATAATTTTTGGTAGGTTCATGTAAGCTACAAATTTGAATTCTTAGCTATTGCAAAAATAAGATACCCATTATTTGCCCTAACAAGCCTGAGACAAAACTGAACGGAGTAAAAAATACCACTCTGCATGTTCAGAATTTTGAAAACTGAATAATTTATATAAGAATGTAAGTTGCTTACAAAGCGTGAGTCTTTTTTACAGGGACTTTTCCAGAATCCCTTGAAATGCATTACATCAGCACCAAAATGATCAATTAGAAGTATACTATGGCAGTATTATGTAACTGTGTCTACCTCTTGTTCAAATGAAGCAAAATGAAATTAAATGGAACCTCATTTTCGATAGACAACCACTATATAGGCAGAATTTCCCATTCATTGGACTTTCTACTGATTTCTCAGGAAGTATGAGCATGCCTGTATTTCCTTTGTCTTGACAAAGGTTGAATAGAAGTGGAAGTTAATTTCTCCATGGTGAATTTGAGCAGGACACACTAGTTAGAGATGCTCCTCCAAACAGAACCCTGGCCACCTTCTGTGTCTCTTTTTTTTGCTTGTTTAAATGCCAGCTTCTCTCAGGTTGAAACCTCCTCTCTGGTGTGACTGCTGAATAAATCAAGTACAGGAGAAACACAAACTATGACATAAGGAACAGCAATAGGAGTGCCACAATACGCTTTCAGAAAAGTATTTTAAGGGTATGAGCAAGTGAAGGAAATGGCAACTGAGGACACCACCATCTGCTGCCAGTTCTGGGCAGCCTGAGCAGCCAGAAAGACACATTTCCTGGTAGACATGCCAGACCTGCACCGAGCCCTCAGCCCCTGCTGCTGTGGGGCCAGACGTGCTGCCCCCCCCAGCTCCGCAAGGGTCGTGCCCTCCTGCCAAGAGGGGCTCTGGTCAGCCCTGCCCCGCTTGTCATCTCTGCCCTGCCACCTGCTGATCCTGACGTCTACACCAGACATAGGAAGGCAATCCAAGCACATAAGCAGGAAAGCTGTTTCCCAACCTGCTAAAAAAACAAAGCAAAATCTTACCGTGATAAAAACCTGCACTTCCTGGGGCTAGCTGCTTTCTCACTCACCCACTGACTTGCACCCTACCAGGGGTTTATTTGGAGTGGAAAAGGCTTCTCTGAGAGTTACAGAAAGGGGGAAAGTTGTTTGGGAAACACCACAGGTACTGGATAGAGCCAAAGTTTAGAAAACAGTATTTCTGTACAAAACAAGCTCTTAAAGTGTTTTCATAAGAAGTCATCAGACAACTAAAACCAGGCACTTGTTCCTGTGACAGTTATTGCACTTACTTACCAGGCCGTGGAGGACAATTATTCACTGTGTTCATAACTCTTAGAACAATCGCCTACCCTTTCCCAAATTCCTGCTCTCCAAGAAACTGGGAACAATTTGGGTTTCTCAAATGACAGAGCACTAGTGCATCTTCAGCAAAGCTTATGCTGCCTAGCGGTGAGGAAAAGAAACTTGTACTTTCAGTATCATTATTACTCTCTACTACCAGAAAAAAAAAAGGTAAGTAAAAAATAATGAGCAGATTAGACACATGTAGGAAATCTAAACAGTTGCCTGTACTTCAAGAAAACAAGTACTGGATTAAAACTGGGGAAAAAAAGGAAAAAAAAAAAGGCACTTTCACAGTCTAACACCATACCTTTTCAAAGCTAATCAATCAAGAGAAGACTATACCAAATGTGAAATACTTTGTACACTTAATACTGAAACTCATGATGTGATACTAGTAAGTTATGTGCCACAGGTCCTGTGAGACTCTCCAGGTGGCAGACCCCTTTCAGATTGTTAGATGACTGCTATACATCAAATTAGTCAGGGGTAACATCCTTTGCCCCTTTCTTTAGTGGCAAAGTTACTTCAACCATTATGCTGGAATCAAAACATCTCTTACGTGCAAGAGTTTCATGGTACACACACAAAGCAACAAAAACCCAAAACAGATCCTTGGCAAGACTGCCTGTCTCAGGAGACAGAAAATGGAACATAACATCTTTCACAGGAGTTTTCCGCTTTTGCTTGATCATTTCAAAGTGAACAGTAAACATCTGGAATACTGAACAGCCAAAATCATTTAAGTGTGTGCCCAACTTCAAATGTAAGTAATAGCATTGGAACAAGGAAATACTTTTAGAAGGAGAAAAGCACATAACAGGTTGCTACAGAAAAAGGTACTTACTGCTGCATTTTTGTCTCATCCAGCAGGTTCAGACATGTTGGTCTGGTCACTGACTGGATGAGTGAATTAATTTAAACTGTACAATAGTTCTTTCACAGAATTGAATTAATGACAGTTCATGTGAAAGATTTACTCAGAGTGCTACCAGAGGAGATGTCAAATAGGAAACTAGGAGTGTAGTCTGTGGAAGACTGACAACAATGTAATGATCCTGCTTCATCATTAGGAAAAAACCCAGTATTTCTAAGTTCATTCTTAGTAAAGCACTGCTTAACACAGCTGTTAGGAACACTCACAAAGTTGTATCTACAATATACAGAAAATTGTGTGGCTTTTATGGGAAAATCCAAACAATTTCAGTAAAATCCTAGTTTGCTGAGTGGTGAATTTTTAACTGGCAGGAATCTCTCACTGCCATGTTCTCATCACCTTCCCTGAATTAGCCTATTTTAATGAGAAAACAGGCAGAGAAGGAGGATTTTTCCTAATGCTCATGTGCTGTTGGTAAAAGAAGATTAAGAATTACCTTTATTTTCCTTTGATCCTCTGCAATCTATTTCTAGCACTATACAACTCTCCTGTAGATTCTGGCAGAAGCCTGACAGCTTATTTCTTTACAGCTTGTGAGATAGCAGGGGTGATATTTTTTGCTTCATTCCATGACAGGGTAACACAATTTGCCCAGAGCAAAGACACTGTAATACACACACCCTGCTCTAATGCACTGAGTAACTATTCTAATAGACATATAAATTTCTTATATAAAATAAGCCTCATACTAACAAGTTACAATTGCTTATACTTATGTTTTAAGGAAGCCTTTAATACAAACTACTTGCAATAAATCACAGAAACAGTTTCCTCTCAATAATTGAGGGTAAGCTGAAGGCAGGTTTCTTACAGAGTGCTCTGTTGGACCATATTCAACTAAAGATGCATAAATATTCCCCCTGACAGACTTTTTTTCTCCAATACTATTTTTAAATTTTGTTGCTTCTTAGAGAAATAACTGATATATAGATATGAGATACCTGTTTATAGGGGCTTTTCTTCCTATCAAGAAATTCACATAGAATTTGCCCAAATTAATTTTTTCCTTGAAATACTTTCAAATCTTAAAAAAAACCCAAAAAAACAAAACAACCCAAAACCACAAACCACTTATACAAAAACACTCTCAAAATAGAATAAGCAGCTTACTTCATGTTACAATTAGATTGATCAAAAGCTTTCCAATTTCAAATACTTTGAGGAACAGCTCAGGTAGCTAGGTCTGTCCCTCCCATCCTCACCCTTCAATTCTGGAATACACAGGGATGCATAAATTTCTGCCAGGAAAGAAAACTAAGAGAAAAGCTATGTATTTAGAAATACAGGTTCTGTTTACCATCTTCCTTTAAGAAGGCACTGTTCATTCAGTTGTTCCTTCCAGTATTATTTTACAGAAATCTTGTGAAACAAGATCTTGTCCATTCTGCAGAGGGGTCAGAATCTAAACCAGGTTAGCAAAACAACCAGCTGGTCTGTGTGATCTTCAAAGGAGAATATTTCAATTTAGTCTTTCTTAGCCACCTCTTGCACCACAACAGACTTGTACAGGTGAAACTGAACTCAGTGAGTCTGGAAGATAGGCACTTGTCTCCACAGGTCAGATCAGCGAGGGGAGCACTGAGTAAGGAAGCAAGTAATTTGAGAAAAGCAGCAAAATAAATTGAGTGACATCAGAAACAGACTGGCACCTCTTTTTTACTACCACCACCAACAATGAGAGCTTGGGTATATTCTAATACGTCTGTCTTTACAAACTGAGGTACGACCTTGATCTGCTACGCAGAAGTACAACAGTCAACTTCTACACGTTTCATACCATGATTCTCTTTACGCACATTAACCCTTGCATATGTATATGGTTGGGGTAAAATTCACTAAAGAAATAAAAGGGTGCATCAGACACCAAATGTGAATTCTTTTGAGTCTGAACAACTTCTGTTGACTCATTAAACACCCACTTCTGTACACGCAATTGAGTGTTTCTGGGCTCTGGGATAGACTAGAAGTGTCAGGTAACTACTGGGAAGAGCATTGCTGCAAGACACTGAACATGATGAATTCCACACGCTCTCCTCTGGGACACGGTGGACACTGCAGTATCATTGTGGACTTTAATATCACAGGTCTGTAGCACATGAAGGACTGTAAGGATGGATCTGTAAGAGCATGTAGAGTATTTCCTACTCGGTTAGGACAGAGAATGTCAAGTTTCAAGGATAAATCAATCTCACAAGCTCTTTAGGTTAATTTTGCAGACTATATTGTCATAAAATTTTCAGTTGTGCTTTAAGGAAATAATTTCTCTCCTTTGGTATCCATCAGAAGGGAGCCAGGTGATCTCTATTTGCATGTAAGTTTGCAAATATTGTAAGTGCCCTGTTCTGCCATTTCGTGTATCAGCTCCACAAATGTGACTGCTCAGTTAATCAGAGGTGTGACAAATGACAAAATTCTCACTTATTTTTACTTCCTTACTGCTGAACTGACAAAAATAGAAGTGTAGATGCTTTGTAAGCAAGAGAGGCTTGAATAGGTTACAGACCCAGACTAGGGTGAGAATTGCTCATACACAGAAGTGCAAGAGGAAAATGAAGCTTTTCAGGACTCGTTCCATAGTTGTAAAGTGATATGAATACAGGCAAAAGCAGTTTTAGAATTCAAGATTTTTCTTCATTTCTGTTAGTGTGATGCAAGGAAGAGAAGATGAGGTCAAGTTTAACAAGAAGGCAAAGCTGAGTGTTCTTCAGAGTTATCAGTTGCTCAGGAGAAAAGAAATAATTTGTGGTATATGCACAAGAACATATACTATTATAATTAACCATTTTCAACAGAAGCATCTTTGACTTTCCTACACAAATTTCTTTCTTAGCACAAAGATCATTAGCTGATTTAGTACTAATGATCAGGATGCAAATTTGGGCTTTTTCTTTGGTTGGTTTGATTTGGTTTTTGGTTTTTATTTTTTTTTTGGAGGTTATGTCAACATTTTAGAAATAAACAAACAACATGGGCATTATGACTGTTTTGTTCCATTTAAAACAAAAAGATCTTACTGGTGTTTGAACTGTGCTTTTGGATACAAAATGTAAGCAGGTGGACAGGCCAGCTGGAAAACAGAAGGGTAAAAAAAGAACAGAAAGAAGTTATAATTGCTCAAAGCAAGAAACACATTTATTTAAAGATGAATCCCTAGGGACATTTTGTAAGTATTTAAAAAAAAAAAATCATGCTAAATTAGGTCTTCTCTCAGTAAACAGCTTTTTTTTTTTCCCCCCTGAAACTAAAGTGCTATTTGCTAAACATAGCTCATTAACATCATTAAAAGGAGGTCCTTTCATTTTTACAGAGAATACTTATTTTTCTGACCAAAATCTCATTCGACTATCAATGCTTTTCTCACAAGAGATGGCAGAAAAATGAATAAACCAAATACCTGTGTGAATAATGAGCTATCACTTCTTCCTGCTTATGAAATTGAGGGGGCACTGGGTAATCAATTAAGTGATCTATTGTCAATACCTCGCCTGGTCACAAGGGGTATCGAGACTCACGTGCTTAAGACACCAAACATGAAAATGGTTCCTCAGTGATTTATTACTGCTCTTTGGTAAAAAGAATGAAACTTCACAATATTTGATTTGATTACTGATTTTTTCAGAATAATTTATGACTTAGGTGGTAGCTGTTACTACTATCAAAGAGGGAAGATAATGTTTCTTCATTGTTGCCAACCTACTCTTTTTGCCCTTGAAATCAAAGACAGTAACCTGAGTTCTGTAACAATTATCATAGTTGTGCAGAGACCACCGAGCCTGGAACTTTGCTCCCAGCTCCCAGATGGACCTTTGTGCTTTAAGCCAATGCCTGCAACGTGTCTGGAAAGAACCAATTTAATTTTTATTTGAAAACAAACTTCAAAATGGACAGCCTGCTCAGTGTAGCCTAATCATTAGGTAGGAAAACCCTGCTCTATTAGAACATACACATCTAAGGTTAAACAGGGGAATATGTTAATAGCTGAAAAGGGGATTTGTGATCTGTTCACCCACTGTATGATTTTCTATTCACATACCTGGGCCAAAATGAAAACAAAAAAAGAATTAGGAACAAAAAAGGATTTTTAAAAAAAAAGGCACAAAACCCCAACCCCCCTAAACAAACAACCCCCTCCCCCCAAAACAAACAAACCAAACCCCAAAACACCAACTCTCAACCTATTTTTCCATCTGTAGGTGATATGGCAAATATTCTAGCTGTGTGGTACTGAGGAACAGCTGTAGGAAAAAAAGTCACTTCTCCACAAAGTATATTTTTGTAAACCAAACATAGTATGAAAAACCACCCTAGAACTCTGGTATTACAGTGGCTACTTGTGAGAACATCTCTTTTCCTCCAAAGTAAGCAGAGCTTAAATAAAGTGGAAAGCTGAATAATTACCACCTCACAGTTGGAGATACTCCAACATCCTCTGGTAAATCTGCAAGCATTTGGCTCTGGCAGATTTTGGAAGTTCAGTGCTTTTGGAAGTTCACTGCAGTTTACCACTAGAGGGTGAGGAAGTGTTCCCGAGGGTTCAGCTGTGCCACTGCATGGTCACTATATTATATATCACAGCTTTGTAGCACCTGCTCCTTACTTTCCAATTTTTCCTCTGCATATCCTATACCTTCTTGGAGTTAAACATATGAATCAAGTTACAGAGGTGTTTCAGTAAACTGGACCACACAGAAACCCCAGTAGTAAATAACTTGCAGACTTGCTCTACTTAGAACTCTGGAGGACTCAAAAATACACTGATAGTTTTAAGAAACCTTACTAGACAAACTTCTGTATCTGTTTAGAGATCAAATGGTTACTCATTTGGTCACTCTCACCAGAAAATTCCATAAAATTCATCTCTCTTATTCCTAAATTTGTCTCTATGTTGTTATTGAAGTTATTGCAACACAATGGTTTCTACACAGTCTCCTATCTGAACAAATACTTCTGATTACAAATCCTTGATATTTGAATCTGCCACAGGAAACATGCAGCACATCATGACTATCCCAGTTTATAATTTGTGGCTCCCAAAAGCACACAAACACACAAAATCTGCATATGAAACATCCACCAGGTCTTCTGACACACTTTACTATCTATTCTGTGAAATGATTCAAATTGCTTCAAAAGACAAAACAATCATTTATTAGTCAAACAATAGGGAATCCTACTGTACAGAATAAAAGGGTTTGTCTGCAGCATATTTTTAGTCAAATTCCTCTTGTAAGATGGTGTTTGGCTCATTTAAATCCAAGACAACAGAAAGAAAATTTTAAACGAGAACAGCAACCAGTGGGGATGTAACCCCTTTGTGTCTGCTTATCCATAGCTGCTGCAGTATTAGAAGCAAAAATACTCTAAAAAAATGTTGTGTGACATAACCTGTTTTCTCTCAGCTCACTACCAACTAAAAAGAGACAATCAAGGAGTAAGTTTTGTTAGCTGCGAAGTCCTCACCCTCCTCCTGCCCAGTGACTGTAATTTTTGACTAGTTTTTCTTTTAGTTATTTATTTGCTCAGGCTTTTAAGCCTAAGTTATAGCCATATTGCTTCTTTGTTTGGTAATCATTCTGGTTTTACACCGAGAAAATTTTCAGCAAATACTGATCTTTGCAGACAATTATATATATATAATGTAACTAAAAAACAAAAGCAGTTATGCAGCAGTATATCATAAGAAGCAACAGATTAAGTGAATCATTTAATTAGAATCCATTTTCATTTCTTGCTGTTACTTATTTTCAAAATGAGCTCTTTAAGTGTTCCATGCTTCCAGGGCTAATGCAAGGGCTTTTAGAAGCTATGTCTCAATTCAGGATTTTGGAATACCAGACATCATTAGGATTAACTTCTGCAAGATACAGTTATTTAACAAGCTGTAGAACAAGTAATCCTAGCTGGTAATGCAATATAAAATTTTATAGAGAAAACAGGAAAAGAAAATATGTATTGATATCAGGGTAAGTATAAAGTAGAACCTCCGGGGATTTAAGAAGTTATCCCTCAGTATCATCTGATGCTGTGAAAGTACCAAACAGGCCTGATTGGCATGAACATGATTTGAAAGCAATAATTGTATCACTCTCTTTCAATCAGCATAAAATATGCAAATTCAGGTCGTTATTAAGCAATTTTATTCACAGACAAAATGTGATGTAAATGGGGCTAGTTTGAAGCAAGGATCAAGTCTGTCACTGTGCAGAGGGTGAGCATATGCACTGCTTTGTGCAAGTTAATGAGAAAGACCACCCTGGTGGCCAAGGAATGAATTCACTTCTGAGTCCCACAACACTCAAGAAAAGTGAAAAAGAAGTTCACAATGATATAGTCCTGGACAACTTCAGCAGAGCTTTAGCGAATTTTCTGTCTGACTGGTATAGTAGGTTGTTTCTTTCCACAAACTCCACAAGTCTATAAAATACACATTCTATTACAGCAATGCAGAGCAGAGAACTAGGGCCACTTTCCCCAACTGGTTATTTTCACAAAGAGTGTTTTGAACAATGTGCTCACATTGCTGGCTGATTGTCAAGAGCCACATTCTTTACAGACAACCAAGCTAAAAGATAACTTTCTTTAGCTCTTTGCTGGAGCTTTTACATAATCTAAGTAGAGGCTACTGTGAAACTTCAATAGACATCACATTTATGAAGTCAAGTCTCTCTGCTTCTCACTTGCCACCAGTAATGAGAGCAAACTCCTCTAATCAGTGTTGTTGGCTGAAAACCAACTTACACATTTTTATGATCAGGGAGAAGTATGCTTTAATTGCCAGGTGTTTCATTAGAGGTAACGAGTCCCAGTGACCATCAAACAATGATTAGAGAAACAGCACTGCTTGCCATGATCTAAGGAAAGGGAAGGTACTGACAAATCCTACTGAAATAGTTTTCAGCTCACTGATATCTTAAATAGTTGTATAGCTTCTAAAAGCCCAAAAGCCATGATGGGTTCTGCAACACAACTATCATTTTTCAAGCCTGATTCAGGCCAAGATGCTAAACTAGGAGCAGAACAGACTGCTTCCTGGCCATGGCTTCAACATTCTTCTTCCTCAATCTTGGACTACAGGATTTATAACAGAGGCCTGATGCTGCACAGGCTCCCCACTGGGACCTTTTCTACTCTCCACCCACAGCAACATCTGTTCTTAACTAGGCATTGGAGAGCTTAAGGAAAAGGAGCACTTCTGGTCTGAGTTGGAAAAGTGCCAGATTCCTTCTGGAGAATAACATCCTTTTCTGTTCTTGGTGCTGGGTAGATCATTTAATTCCCCATTGCCACTGTGTCCTCAGCAAGCATTTCAGCTGTATCAGACATATGTACTTATTTATTAAAAACTAAAAAAAAAAAATCCAAAAAGCCACAAGCAGAGTGGCTGCTAATTCCTCTATTAGTTTTTGGTGGTTTTATGTTTCCTCCTTTCTGCACTGTCTCTTCGGCACCTTTCTAAACCTGTTTTTATATGACAAAAGATCAAGTAGTGATTTTCAGCTGAAAATTTTGTCCAAAGAAAATATAGAGCACAACACAATGTGTCCGTATCTGTACTATTCTACAGGTATCTGCAGAAACAAATGATATCTCTGTTGTAATAGCTGTTTCTGAAGATTTGTGTAACTAAATATCACTTACTACAAAACATGAAGTTCTGTCAGTGATGTTTGCTCACATCATCTGGCATTGATCTTGTTCATTGTACTAAAAGGGACAATTCCTTCTGTAGTTCTGACAATTTCTTTTTCTACTGAGGATAGCATTAACCGGACTGAACAAACCCTTATGACCTCTTCTTTGTTACCTTTAAAGATATAGAGATTTAACAGGTCCTTCCCACGTTTTTTAATAAAACATGTAATGCACTTAAGTATCCCACATGCTTGAGTCGGTGTCAGTGGAAATCCAAACCTTGTTATGAAAGTAATTTCAAAATAGATAATATTTAACATTTAAGTGGCTTAACTGTATCTCAACAGCAAGTAACACCAACACTCCATAAGAGGCAAAGATAAAGTAGCAGCAACAGTATGATTTTGCTATAGTTTAAAAGTAATCTTTAGGTAACTGGGACAAGAAAACACTTGGCAACAGTAGCTGGACACTGAGAGTAGTTTCAGGGGGTTTTGTGTTTGACCATGATAATTCTGACTGCAGAGTCAATAGTTTTCCATTAAACTACCCAAAAGTCACTGAAATTAGCACACATGAAAGTCTGAGCAAATCCAGAATTTATAAGTCTTTGAGATAACAAACCTGCAATCACAGCTGAAATATTTGGAACTGCAAAAAAGGTAGTTCCTTAGGAAACGCAAAACGTGCCAGAAACAAAGCTAACTTCTTCCAGCTCATATCCACGGGTAGTTTGCCTTTCATCATTATTATTTTATGGAGTTTAGCTGAAAAGTTCCAGCTTGCAGAGTTTTAACCTATGTTTCAGTTTGTGTCTGGAATGTAATTTTCATACCAAAATGTAACTTGTGCTGAGAACTTCAGGGTTTGCTTCCACTGTCACTGGACTATGAAATTAACTGTAGGGCAAAATATGAAGCCTCAGTTACTTATAAAAATCTGACACTTGGAAAAGCAATAAGCTATCACCTAATTAGAGTCAAACTTTTTTAATGTTTGGAGGTTTTGTTTGTTTTTGTTTGTTTGGGGTTTTTTTATTCACAGATTATTGGTCACTTCAAGTAATTTTAGCCATTGATTTACCTAAGTTACACTAGAAATTATGCACTAATTCTAACTTGTAAACAAAGGTCAAGAATTAAAGTTGGAATTTTAAAGCACGATGTAATGCCTGGACCCATAGACTTCCACATTTCAATATTTACATAGCAAGTGTGTGTGCTGAAGAGACTAGTGAAGTAAATTGCAAACCAGTAATCAGTTACTTGAACTTCAGTCTCAGTCTTAAATTACATCTCACTGTAGGAGGAAGTCTATTAATTCCAGAAAACCAGCTAGTGGTTAAAATCAGATCAAATGTTACAAACTTGTTTTGAGAAGCACACTTAGACAAACTTTCTGCTTTCTAACATGCAAAGACACAAGTAATTACATATATGTTTTCCACATTATGTGAATCTCCAGATATGATTCACAATTATGTAATAGATAAAACATACAGATGATGCCTTTGAGTTCTGAACTCAATTTCCGTGTTACTGTAAGCTTTGAGAAGAATACCGCATACCATCTACATTATATTTACTTTATTATATGTTATTTATACATATATGTACTATTAATTAGGTTAAAAAATTCCCTAACAATAGACTTTTAGAAGTTATTTAATTAAAAGCTCTTTGAGTTACTTTTTTTCATTTTTCCTCAGACAAGTTAGCAAGAAGACTCTATTCAAATACCTCTCATAACATGTTTTGTGGCTCATACACCCCTTCCAGCCTGAAAGGAAGGAAAGAGTCCTGATCCCAGAATGTTGTCTGTAAGCACATCATAGTGAAAGCACTGAAGGCTGGAAATTAAAGCTGGTGACTTATTGGCAGATATTTTACCTGGGTTGGAACGAGACATTAGAGAGTTATTAAGCAACTAGGAAAGGGAAGACACAATTGTATTAATGTCTTTTGCACCTTTCACTTGGGTTCAGATTCCATAGACCCACAGAAAAGGACAGCTATAAGGATTAAAACTCCACAGTGACTACAGATTTCTCTGTACAAATCTGAAGTTATAAACTACTATACTACAACATGCAGATAGTATGTTCTGTAAACATTCTTACCTTGGTTTCAGCTACTATAGTATGTCTTAATACAAATACAGTTAAAGGGCTTACTGCAAAAGGGAATAAAGCCCTTAAAAGAATTTAGAAGAAATGTGAAAGATAAACTTGCACATTTTTTGTGCATCAAGATGAAAGCTTTGTACAGCAGCTCTGCACTGTAACCTCATTAAAGTTGCTCTTTATAAAAGAATAGAATCTTTCTCTAAATTAAATTTCTTTCTCTGCAAAGCTGTTAAGTCATGTCTATACACAGATTTACAGTGACCTAAAATGTTGTATATGGATTTATGAAGTACAGGCTGTACAAATAGTGATGATTTACCATGAAACACCTTTCAATCACAAAATGCCAATCCAATAAAACTTAACATTTTCTTGTGATTATACCAGTATAAAGCTACAATCAAATCTACACAGAAAGCCAGAACCTGAAGACATGCCAGAAGTACCATCTATCTCAGCAATCAGGACTAATTACCTAAAAAGGTAAAATGGTCTTGGGCAAGTTCTCTATTTGACAGTCTGCTTTTCATTTTGTCCTTTTTGTTCTGTGACTTAGAAAAGTGACAGCAGCAGCAACATGAGAGGTCTAGGCTTTCACCTGCCACAGCAGGCCAAAATTTTGAAACTGTTTAAAAAAATGTAAAAAACCCTAAAATCATTAAATACAAAACTCATGTCAGTAATCGGATAAAAATCTGTAAACTGTTGTTGCTTACACAACACAGAAAATTCTTTCCTTCTTTCAAACCTTCTTATAAGCTTGTAGTTAAGCTCCAGAAAATTATAATTTAAGTTCTAAGTGTGTTCCTCCTGCTAGGTACTTTATTATTCCAAAGGATCATGTGCCTACAGCACCAAAACATTATTGCTCTCTGGTATGTGTTATAGTTACTACAGAAAGCCATAACAGGAGAGAGGGTATTGGATACTTAAAACTTTGTCTGTGTCCAGCAATATGTGATGATATTACAAAAAACACGTGAGACATCTGCAGTATTGGGCTTTTTATATATATATATTTACAATTCTGGCATTACATTATAAACAGGTTTTAGAAGTCCTTGAGAGTTGTAACAAAGCTTGTGAAAACTGGGTGGCCTTTTGCCTCCCTCTCTGCCTAACTAGTATTAGAACTGGAAAAGGTAGAAATCCAGGTATAACTACATACATGACAGAATTGGAAGCTATCAAAGGAGATGAAGTTAGCAGGAGAAATATCTCCTGACCATTTTTGGTGAAGGACTGGCATGGGTTACAAAGAACTGTATCACAGAGTACGTGGCAGAAAGATGATGAGATGTATGATAGCAAAAATGTGAACAGAACTCAAGCAAACTGAAATGGAGGGTGAATGCTGGTGTGTGTCTCTAGAGAGTTAATAATCACTTTTCAACAAAAAGTGTCCCTTTACATCCTGTCTGCCTTGGGGGGAGGAAAGAGAGAGAGGAAAAAAAAATAGAGTAGCCAAGAATGGAAAAGAGTGGGAATTGACATAGAAAACGCAATACAGGAAAGTCCTGTCCCCTTTGGGCAGGTGTGGGAGACAGACAGACAGACAACCATCATTGTGAGGAACAGAGCAGAGTTGATGTGAACATGGAACGCGGGCAGATAAACGCTGCCTTATGCAACCCGAGGGCTCACAGCATTGACTTCCTACACTTTGGCTCAAGCTGGCAGCTTCTGCCACCGCGTCTCACATTTGCATGGTAACTATTTTAATCTTTCCTCTTAACACAGGTCAAGATAACCAAAATTTCTGCCTTCTCACCAATATCTCTGCCTGAAATGTGACAGCTGTAGGTATTGCCTTAAACTGATGCATTGTGGTCAACATACTTCTCTCCCTTTTCTGGGACAAAAAGAAAAACAAAGTCTACTGATAATGACCTTAACAACCTTTGTAACCTTTTTTTACTTGGAAATAAAATTTGCTTTTCATCCTTTCATCTCTGAGGTTATATTTATAGCCTTCTCTGACATGAAACAGCAAATGAAAACCCTCTAGTGATTTTCTCTAAATCACACACATTCAATATGCTTTTGCTGTGCTCTTTGTTACTTCCATCCAAACTGAATGAACTTATCTTTCTGATCTCTTCTTTTAGGGAAATCTTTCCTCCTTTAATCTTATTGATTTCCCTCTTAAATCCTATCTGATTGACAGTAAGTTAATGGGCATTGTATTTAAGACAACACAAGCCTTTAACAGAAATACAGTGCAAACATTGTAAATTAATTTCATCCCATCTTTTCAATGTTGCAATATAAATTAATTGATTTTTTTCATCTTATTTTCTTAATAACGTCTTAGAACAACTTGTCATCAGTGTTTTCCCACAAGTACTGTTTGCTTTCCCCTCATTTGCACACACAGCCCTCAGCTTCATAAAGCAACCTTGGAGAATTACTTCTCATGGAATTGGCTGATATTGTTTTAGACCTTAGTTGAAACATCAATGTATTTGTCACCTATTATTTCTTAAGGGCTTTAAGGAACACTTTAGAATTGCCAGCAAATTCTAAATGCAGAGCTCGCTGTGGGTCAGAGCCCAGTAGCAATCAGGAATTTTACTGAAAACTTGACATGGAAATTTGACCATGCAAACTGAAGATGCCTGTTCATAATACAAAAAAACCTTTAAACAGGTAGTTGACAGAAGAAAAACCCTCCACTAACAGAAGCTCTCTACAAACTTCAACAAGAGTTGTGTGATTTTATTTATTTCCACTTTTTTCTTTACTTGATGCAGCTGAAGAATAACTAAAGCATTCAGACACCGGAGAAAGGAAACCAATTCTTGCGCTTGGCATAAAGACCTATCTCCACCTCTATCTCCTTGTGGAATGCTACTGAAAACCATCCTTTCCTGTTCTTCCAAATTCCTGTGCTGCCTTCTCGGTTGAGTTCATTCACAGAAAGTAGGCACGTTCTAGTTGCTCTTCTCACTCCAGCAAAGTTTCTTTTCTATGAAAGTCTGGCAGACTCATAAAGCAAGGATTTCCCTGTCACTCATAAAATATTAAGACAGATAAAGGAAGTGCCGGAATTTAGAAACTTTTCCGCAAAACTTGGAACTATATAGCACAGAAACAAGCCACTGCAGTCTGGCACCGCTTTTTTGCAGTGTTATGAAGTGTTTCAACTGCTCCTAAGAGAAATGCTCCTGTTTAACAGCTACCCAATCCTCTTGTCATTCTGGATGCTGTTTTGTTTATGCTGAAACCTGCTCTGCAGGGAAACAGATGATTTCAAACCAGTTATTTGCCTGGTACAAATAAAAATAGCAAACCAAGCAGACTGTCAAGTTTCATTCAGGTATTTATATCTGCTAATGCAAAAGCCAAATATGAACTCTTTGCTTATATTCTGGATAGAAAAACAAACTGGGTCCTGTTTGCAATACCTGGCAATGACAACAACCTGCAGTGTCTTTCCCATAAAGTCAATAAATTGCAATTTCAATGAAATTAAATTTTACATTTCTACTAAAGACCAAAATTAGAATCCACTACTGATCCAACAATTGGGTTTCTTTGTGTGCTGTGTCCTTGACCAGAATGCCACAAAGTGAAAAAATATCCAGCTTACAGATCAGCATATGACATACAGTCCATGTCCAATTGTGATCGCCCAGAATTCTGTTCATTCTTCCTTTATTCCCATCCACCTTCATACAAAAGCTCTACTTTTGGTCTGCTTTTGGACATGAGAGTTTGATTGTATTCCCTTAGGATATACAGTGTCTCTTTCCCCTGAGCTACACCACTTATACCCTTGAGGTCTTATCTTTGTTTGTCTGGTTTACTCATTTAAATCACACAGCTGCTGCACTGGATTTTTCCTGGGTGAAAGAAGAAACACATTACTAGTGTTTGGAAGCATCGTGACTTTTTCTGTGCAAAAAGCAATTTCCATGAGGTGAGCACCATTTCACCTTAAGCTTTTTCAGCAGCAAACCAAAAAAACCACACAAAACCTAAACCAAACAAACAAAAACATTCAACAAACAAAAAATCAGAAAAAGCTGATTTTTTTTTTGGTGGAGCTCACTGTTATATTCAGTTTTAAATTTGAATATTGTCCTAAAGGAGAAGGTAGATTAATCTGTCTTTTCACTTTCTTGCTTGAGAGGCATAATTTTTGATTGAAATTAGAGAGATTTTTATAGACTATATAATAAAGTCCTATCAGGACAGATGTTGAACTTGTAAGGAATAACAATATGTGGAAAGATTACAAAAGATTAAATAAATAATTCTTTAATCATGGTACTACATGTATAATTTGTTATGCTTTTGGAGTGAGATAGTATAAGACTTGTTTTATTGTTCATGTAGAAATTGGAGCAGAAGCATTCTGCTGGAGCATGGAAATAATATATCATGGTAGTAGGGAAAATAAGCTTTTGCCAGGTAATGCATGGAAGAGTATTAGGAAGTATAAGCTGCACACTATGAACCAAAGCCAAGTTAAATCTCCCCAGCTGTATTTTTCAGAGACTCAGAGCAGCTAAACCTCATCAGCTGCACCTTGTGTCTTCTGTAAAGGTTATGACAAGCTGCCTTTTCAGCTCCTCCAATCCTAGACTGCAACAGGAACTGAAAATGCTGAGAGCACGGCCTTTAGAAAGCCAAAAGTTCAGGTGTAATTTGCAGCGATCACTCAGCACTGAAAGAAGGTTACATTACAAAGGAATTAATATTTCCATTGCTTTCCTGTCCTTTCATCCAATCCCTGCTCTATTCTCCTGACAAAAACATTTGACCTCTCTGTGTAGAAGGGAGAATTATTAAACAACAGCTTTATATTGTGCACTCTCTAATGAGACTTAAATACAAATTAAAATGAAGTTCTTAGCTGAAATAATTGAGCTACAAGTTCAGATGAAAACAGCAGAACTCACAAATTTTGAGCACGTTAGGAACCTCTTTTCCCCCAAACACATTCCTGGTGTTGTACTGTTTGATAGCGCTAGTTTATTTCATTGGGGGTTTTTAAGGTCTTTAGGTTTGGGTGTGTTATGTGTGTGTTTTCAACACAGCAATAAATACCTGTATGCCATTAACTTATAAGAATAAAAGCAGTGACCTTATTTTCAATCCACTTTGGTAAGAATTGCCATGAGCAAGTTGGTTCAGAGTCTGTTTTCAGAGCTGGATTTGATTTTGTGGTAGGGGTTTTTTGTTTGCTTGTTTTTCTTGATGATAAGGGTAACCTGTACTACTTATAACATCTGTCCAGAATGACAAAAGAAAAAAAGTAATTGGCTTGATTCTTTATATGTGGTCAAACAGACAATGAACTCACAGAGGAAGTTAAGGGATCACAAGAAGATGATTCAGCCCATATTCATTATGCAGATCTGCAGAAAAAATTGGTCAATAATAATTTCACATTCAGAAATATAACCTAGAGAGTCCAAAGTACAGTCAAAGGCCACTCCTGCTACATTCATCAATAAATCTGAATATGCAGGCCTTTATAAACTAAATTGCACTAAATTAGCCAGTAATACAGAGAAAGTGTAAGACACAGTGAGAAGTTTTTCCTTTGTAAAACAAAAGATGAAGCTACAGCTTGTGCCATGAATATTCTCACCATACAGACAGAACTGCTTGCCCCTCATTTGTTATTTTTTTCCACTGTTGACAAACTAAAGAGGAAAAACCCCCCTCTCTGTCCTTGTGTCCACAAAGGGACTGTCTTCCTACCCTACCATGTGTATCAGTACTTTTTTGTGTAGAGAAAAAGACTGGGCACTGTCTTAAATGGGCTGGAGTACAAGATTTCTGAACACTGTGCAGAAGGCATTACTGAGCTATAATTGGCACACAGTGTATATCTTGCATGTTTAGGGTGTATTTAAACTGTGATAGTGGAGCAATGATTACTGGATGAACATAAATCCACTTGTACTTTTATGACCCTGGAAAACCTGGGCAGTGCCAGAAGAGCACCTAAAATATTTTCTTCCCCTCAAATAAATCCAGTGCAAGGGTCAACATTTCTGAAGAGCCAGCTTACATCATGTTACTGAATTTCTGCAGCAATATTTCAACT
The DNA here is from genome assembly GCA_013396755.1 of Sclerurus mexicanus. Classification (NCBI taxonomy): domain Eukaryota; kingdom Metazoa; phylum Chordata; class Aves; order Passeriformes; family Furnariidae; genus Sclerurus; species Sclerurus mexicanus. The sequence goes on along the minus strand of VWZF01002261.1, from coordinate 3,297,094 downwards.
GCAGAGCAGATTAACTTCTAAAAATTCACTCAGGTCAATCTCAAAATGTTGTCACTTCTCCCCCAATGAGGTATTCTCACTTCCAGGAAAATACATTTTATCTGGTTGAACAGTTTTTACTTTAGACCTAGTAATGTATTTTAAGGCTTCAGGTTTTGGCATACATTTTGTATAGCTTATCTGAAACATTCTAAATTACAATTTAAAAAAAACCCCAAAACCCCAACAAAACATAAGGCCAAATAAACCCCCTTGTTTAAACTACATGTGAATTCAAAGTACTGCACAAAACATTAAAATGAAATTCAGTGGACACTGACCTACTGGGACATTTTGTATTCAAACACCTCATGCATTTGTTACTTTTGAGATATTTTCTCTTGGAGACTGATGCAACCTGAATTCTCATATCTCGCTCTTTAAAAAAAGCCAGTAATTGTATCACTCTTTCCCAATGCCAAAAAATGAATCTTTCCATGTAAAAGAGACACTGGATCCAAAACCTACTAGGTACATTTGTGTAAGTTTAGAAGTGAAGACAGGGTATGTGTTTTTTATTTAGTAAAAACACTTCTAAAGTACTGAATATCCACATATAAATAAAAAGGGAATTTTACACTGTTAAAAACCTTCTGTTTGTCTCACAGCCCCCTTAGTTACACAAAACAGGGCAGAACCTGCTTGTGAAAACTGCATCTTGTTAAGGTTTCTGTCCTCATGTCTGATCATGCAGTTTCATACTAAATATTTATTAAATACATTTAACATGTAATACTATATTATATTCTATACACATTATATATCATACTCTTACAGTTTTGAACTAAGATTGAAGATTCAAAATGTTTGTAACAGCAGCTATACAGTCATCACAAATAGTCTCATTTTCCATATAGAATCCATTTGTGAGTCCTGTCACAGATCTACACATTTCCTTTAAATACCTGTAGGTGGTGCTGATATACAACTGTTCCTTAAAAAGCAACACTCACAAAGTAACTGTAGCAAAACAACCCACTAGGATACGGAGCCCTCCTGGTTGTGCAGATTTACTTCAGGGAAATGTAGCTGAATCAATTTAAGTGCATCTTTTGTGTTTTCCTCAGGTACTTACTACAATACATTTTCCTCACGTGGCCACATCTTGCAGCTGAGACTGAAGTTGAAAGTATAAGGCTATTTTTTAATTGATGGAAATACCCAATAAAAACAACAGAAACTATGAAAATGCAGCTGTCGTGATAAGGCGTAAGAATTTCCCTTTCAGGTTGCACAGTTCATCCTGATAATCATAAATTTTACTATTTGGCATAAATTGTGATAATGCAACTACTAATAATAGTTGTCTGGGCATCAGCCCAGTTGGCTGAAATGAAGCAGAACTAACTTCTCCACAAACATAAAATGGAAAAGAACAAAATCTTTGCCAGGCATAATTAATATGTGGTAACATGATAATCAACACCAGATGAATTCATCCTTTCTGGTTTCAGAAAATAAATAATAATTCCACTTTGGTGGTTATTTATAGAGAAACTGAAGTGTTTGCAATTACGAACATACTTTATAGTAAGAGTCATAGCTCAAGCCATTTCCTGTAATGCTAACACAATTTCCAAACTATTCAGCCTTGCAAAATGATTAAACTTAAAAAAAGCTACAGTAAGAACATTAAAAATTAATATTCCTGTAATTTTTAAAATAATTTTTTACTGTGTGTTATTAATGTCAGCAAAATTTTGTATAATATTCATGACGTAACAAAGGTTTATGTATATTACAAAAAACAACTGAATGATGTAAGACATGAAGGGAAAGGGACCACTTAGTCCCTGAATCCATCTCCGTCCATTTTAAAAGTCAAGGCATGAAAAACATCAAATTGCCTCTCCCTCATCTAGCACCATAAACTGCAAATCAGAGATGTGCTTTCCCTCAGTGCATCATAAAACCCAAAGCAGGACACACAGAAAGCTCCATTAACCCCTCAGCTAACAAGGACAGGACCAAGAAACCACATTAAATGACTGATATGTTAAGTTCCAAAAAAAAAAAAAAAAAAAAAATTATTAAAACAGCGTGAAAAAGGAAATCTAGACTAAAAAAAAATATCAGTTAATTGTGAAGTTAAGTTTGTTTCAGAAAACAGAGAAGTATGGGAAGGAGAATCGGCACAAAAAGGACGACTCGTTATGCCGGAGTCCTTTTCAAAGATGTACACCACCCTTTCACTCAGCACGTCCTTTTGATTAAGATGTGATCCATGGGTTCTTTTTACCCCCATCTTCTAGACATTAACGTCTTCCCTGTAGCTAATTTGGAAGTTTAAATGCAACATAACATAATTAAGATGCAGTTAGGCAGCATACACAGACAGGTTTAAAATGGAATATAAAATCCATGCTTCGGCTTTAGAGCTAAGGCAGGCTCTTGTTCTGAACATGCAAAGACATTAACTGCAGTCCTAGCTCTCAAATGAAAATATAAATAAATATTAAATTTGTCCTGGCCATCTCACTGAAAAACATTGCAAACCTGTACAGGATGAACAAGCCAGTTATTTCCTTTGGCAAATCTTCAGCTATATTTGTCCATCTCTCCTCAGAGATCTTTTCGGAAGAGAGAGTATCATTATAGTATTTGATTTTGCTTCCTAATGTCTTCCTGAACCTGGTGTCACATATTTTAGCAGCAAGAACAGGATTACAAATTGGTAGTAGCAGAGAAAACTAATTCTTGAGAAAAACAAGAAAAGTAAAGTTCACCAACTACTTTGTGATCTTTGACAAACTTCTATAAGCCCAGAAGTAAGCCTGAAACTGACTTCGGGTGCTTAAAGAAGTTTCAAAAAAGTGGATTTGCTTGGAATAAAAGCAGTTCTAAGCTCCCCCAACAAAAGGTAGGGTAGACTTCACAAATTAGACACATTGTGGTTAATGTATACAATTATACTTATTTATACCTCTATTAAGTAGTTTGATTGCATGGGGAGTGTTTAAGGTAACACAAACCAGTCATTAAATTAAATAGGGGAGCATTATTTTGCAACATTTTATTAATTCAAGTTGTTAGGAAAGGACTTAAAAAATTAAGTAGTACAGGCATAGTGCTAATGAATACTGTGGAATGGATCAATCATTCCAGAGGCAGACAGCAATGCATCCAAATGCAGACATCTGTAACAATATACTTGTCTTGAGATTGCAGCTCAATATTGCCACTAAGATCAGAAAAACTAAAGCAAAACTATTCCAAAAGATAGTAAACTTGAAGTCCTACTGACTTATGAAAGTACAGCCGAACTTGACAGTTTAATTTTACATTAGATATATTTCAAGGTTTCTCAACTTGCAGGTTTAGTAAACTAGTCAGTAAATGACCCAGTGGGTGGTCTGGTCATATCCTACTTATACAGGGTAGATGACGCTATATATATATATATAATTTCTGGAGAGCTTAACAAGTTTGAAACTGAATGGTAAGCTCCCTCACTGCCAGGGAATATTTACTGTGGGGTTGCTTCACTTCTCTTCTTGTATGAGCATAAATTTGTCATAATGTCTTTTATAATAGAACTATCTCACCCCTGCAATTCTGTTTAAACATCATCTTTTACCAATCAGCGTAGATAGGAAGGAAAATGTGGCCCTCCATATAGTCCAAGTGTATAATAGTGTGATCCACTTTGGCATAAATCAGACTGTCTCTTTTGATAGTGTGAAATTTAAAACCATGAAGTTGCTCAGGGGGCTGGAGCACCTCCTGTACGGGGACAGGCTGAGACAGCTGGGGTTGTCCAGACTGGAGAAGAGAAGGCTCTGTGGAGACCCTATAGCAGCCTGCCAGTACTTAAAGGGAGCTCGCAGGAAGGATGGAAAGGGACTTTTTACAAGGACAGGACAAGGGGAAACACCTTAAACTGAAAGAGGGTAGGTTTAAACTAGATGTTAGGAAGACATTCTTCCCTGTGAGGGTAGTGAGGCCCTGGCACAGGTTGACTAGAGAAGCTCTGACTGCCTCTGCCCTGTAAGTGTCCAAGGGCAGGTTGAATGGGGCTTTGGGCAACTTGGTCTAGTGGAAGGTGTCTCTGTCCCCAGCAGGCGAGTGGGAACTGGTTGATCTTTGAAGTCTCTTCCAACCCAAACTGTTCTATGACAGGTTGGAAATCTGGATCAATATCAGGTTGCACAGTTTAGCAATAAACCAGCTCTGAACTGGCAGCTACATTCCAAATATACCCTAAGAAGTCAAATGCCAGAATTTCTCATTTGGCCCATTTTGTGCATCCTATTTTTCTCTGACAGCATACTACTTTTTTGTGCTTTCTGATATATTTAATGTGGAAAAAGAAAACATCTGGTACATATGTAGCCATTCACCTGAGAACCTGAAGGGAAACAAGACAGTAACTACAACCAGATTTGAGCCATCAGCACTGAAGTTGAAGGTTTATCTAAACTCTTGTTCTTCATGTTGTGAAAGAACCAGTGATCTCATTTGTCAAATTCTGACTGCAGACAGCTCAGATAGGATATTTCATTCGCTACTTTCTTTGTCAATGTCCCCTGAAGCTGCTTGCTACTGGCAAGAATTGAGGTAAGTTATTATTCCTTCTGCATGCTATGTAGAGATCAGAATCTACAGTTAAAATCTTGTCTACCTCGTATTGTGAAAAAACAAGATCACAGCTCTGTCAACATAGGGTTTCAAAACATCTTAGGACGAACGACATATTGATACCAAGAAACCCTTGGGAGCTGCATTAAAGCTCCTGCTTTCTCTTCCCTTGCAGAACAACCTGCTTTTTCTTCTTCCTGACAATGTGATTAGTATTTTCTTGATGGGATGCTGCATTTCACAGCTCCAACATGTCTCTAAAAGCCCTCTGCCTCCAAAATGTGGACACCCTACTCTCCCAGCCTTCTTGCTTCCTCCTTTTGTTTCCAGCCATCACAGCCCTTCTTTTGCACCCTCCTGTGCTTCTCATCTAACTCACCAATGTTTACTAAAGGTAATCAACAAGCTTGTTCAGGCAAAAGAGAAATGATCACATACCCAGATGGATGTGTGGAAGGACAGAATAGCAACTCTCCTCTTCTGGTGACAGCAACTTCACTTCCAATTCCTTATTTCACAGTGTATCTCCATCTACCTCTAGTTAACACCTAATTCTCAATCTTTTCAATGCAAGACCTCATCTGTCACTATAAAAATCTTTAAAAACAAACCAGTGAAAACCAAAGAAGAATGTTTTGGGTTTCTTTAATGCAGCTGAAAATGAGCAGGAAACACGCATTTCTCACCTTCCTTTTTCCCCCCGCATGGTAACTACCCCAGCAATTTTTTGGTGGTTTTTTTCCTCTTACTGCTTTCAGAAATATCATGGAATTCTCATCTGCCTTTTCTACATATCCCCACACAACTATGATCAGCAATGAAAACAGTCACATTCCACTCACCACCCCTCCTGCTGCCCTACCTACACATATGCTGTAAATAGCTATCAGCTGCTCAGTCCGGAAATCTCTATCAGCTGCAGCAAATGGCTCTCAAAACATGTCACAACCAATGAGTATTTATTTAAAAAAGCATATTAAGTAAGAGATATAGTTGACAGGCCATTTTTTCAAAGCTCACATTGGCTCATTATGTTATTCACAGCATGTATTAAAGAGACACACGTAAAGACCAGATATTTTGGAGTTGAAATCTCATCACTTAGGTAGGGGAACACCAAAGCGACTGCAAGAAAAACAGGCAACATTTCCAGGATAAGCTACTTGACTTGAAACTTCTGCAGAGTTAAATGTTTCACTAAGTAATTACAGAACAAAATAGGTACTGTTAAATACAGAACTTTTTTGCCAAATTTAAAAATTGAATTTATTTATACAGTTACAATGTGGAAGGATTTTACTTCTATCTATTGTGCTAATGGTCCTGGGCAGAGCTAAGATTTGGACTCAATGATCCTTGGGGGTATCTTCTAACTCAGCATATTCTGTGATTCTGTAACCTCAGACTGAAGTTTGAAGCCTCTTTCGAAACACATTTACTGATCATAATGATACTTGTTGGTGGCAAAGCAATACACCACAGAAGTAAAAAAAAAAAAGGATAAAATTGAAACAGTCATATTAATTATCATGTCAGTATCTTAAAACACACATGAAATTTTGCTCCCCAACTGTAACATAATTGTCCAAACACAACATAGCTATTTCTCTTGAATAAAGTTACTGAATAAATAATTCTTTCTACTACTCATGGACCCTTTCTCTGAAAAGCCTTGAAAAGGTCCCTGGCACAAAAAGAAAGCCAAATCTGAGCAAGACAAAAAATGTAGCCTGATAACAACTATTGAAAAATCATATCTTTTTTTTTTCTTTCTACTCTATAAATCCATGTTTTATTCAGTCTGACCGAGCCATGATACCTAAATTTGCCAAGCTTAGGAGTCACAACTGATTAAGATTCCATAAAGGGAGTACAAAGGAAAAGATCAGTCCACATGCTCAGGGTTGGCCAGAAGCAATTAAGGTGTTTATCAATTTTTTATATGTTTTTATAGTGTGAGAAAAGATAGGAAAAGACAAAGAAACAACCACTGTGCAACACGTATCCTTTGACAACTCTCTTCAGCAGAATTTATCAGAATCCTACTAAGATGATCTGTCATTATACAATCAATTATTTAATCTTCACTTACTGCAAAGAACAAGAGAAAGTTGAAGAAGCAATGACTTTCACAGGCCAGCCCGCAGGGAAAGGGAGTTTCATGGGCTTCCCTGGGAACTACTAATGCCACACAAAAGAGAATCCTGAGCCTTAAACACGTTGCCTTCACAATATCCTACAAATACTTCTACTTCCAGTCTTGGAAAATAATAAATGCTCTGCTCTATTCTAATGATTAACTATATCCAACACACAGTTCTGTTAAATGCACTTACTATTCATGTGTAGTGCACCAGAACTAGATAGGAAATAAAACTGTCCTTATGTTGCATCTGATGGTGTAACTGAATTTTTCTTTCATTCTATCAGTTCCTATTAACCCAGACTGAGGTCAGGCCGCTGCAGCATTGTGTTTATGGACACAGAAGTTAGTTTATATCTTAAAAGTGTTCCCAAATGCCTATTTAAAACTCTTCAAATATTCATGTGAGTTATTGTCTAATTTTCCCTTTTTTTTTATTCATGATATCAACACCTAAGCAAAAAGATGTTTTTATACTCAAAGCAGAAGCATTTTTTTCTTATCTGCAAGGAATTTATTTAGCACTTTGCATATATGGCAAACAGATGCTGCTACCCTGATTTGTTCATAACATACTGTGATGATATCTAGAGAAGCACAGAGCAGACTTGTTTGACCTTTACCACCCCTTATCTCTGCTGCAATACACATGTTCTACTTTGCAATACCCAAGGAGCGCTTAGTGATGCTGGCAGCTACTGTTTACAGCTGCTAATAAAAACATCCCTCTTCTCCTCCTGCCTCACAGAAGCTAACAGTTTTCATGAGGTGCAAGCAGAACAAAAACATTGTTTCTGTAATCATTTCATTAATAACTTATTCACAACCACACACAACTCTACTCTCTCTGTTACCAAGGTGGAGTAGATGTTACATCTCCAAAGTATTTAAAAATTTGATTAGTTACGCTTCTCATCAGTTGAGTCACAGACCAGAGCCATCAAAGTCCGTCACAGTGAAAGGCACAGTAAGTTTCTCCCAGCATTTGCAGTATTTCAGAAACCCCCATTTCCACACAAACCTGACCTGAAAATGATCACGTCACATGCAGTTCCTGCAGTTTCCACTGGTGTTTCTGATCAGCTGCGGCTGTTCCAGGCACCCCTCCACTGGCACGTGTTGAGCAATGAGCAGCACTGGCCCTCTGGAAAGCATCTGTAGAGTAATGGCAAAAGCAATAAACAAAGATTTGAACATGCAGGAAAACTACCAGTTTTCCTACACATTTAGTAAAAGCTTGATCATAACGTTGGTAAATCACCCACTTTCTGGCCCTGCTCCTTCCGCAGGACTGTGTTAACCTGGAAGGGAGACTTCTGAACTGCAAGCCACCCACATTTCTGACTTAGACTAAGAAAACCAAACCAACAAACAGAAATCATACACAAAACCGCATGAAACAAACCTTCTTCTCAGAAAGCAAAGGTAATGTTTCCCAAAGGAACCCCTTTTAGGGGCTGGCTGTAGGACAAAACCCACCTGCCACTCCCCTGTAACTGTTGTGATTACCCTGGACCAGAAGAGGATCCACAGGGTTCAGCTTGAGCCACACAGCACAGTTGCTCTTCTTTCAAGGAGAGTGATAGCACAGATCCCTCTCCAAAGGCTGGAGGTGTCTACCCCCAAGGGGGCCAACACACAGCCAAGAGTGGCTGAAGCTCCAGAACCTCCCTGGTGGCAGCAGCAATGCCTTACCTGTAGACTGGAATGCTCCTGAAAGCAGAGGGACCAAAGAGTGGAATATAAAAAAAAATACTCAAGGCAGAGGCCCCCTTCTCACAGAATTAAGGGTTACTTTTCAAAGAATCAAGTTTTCAAATGACAGAACAAGGCTGTTCGACACCTCTGGAAAAGTGTTTTTTACACAGAACAAGAGAACAAAGACTACAACAGCAGCCACCCTGTACTCGCTGTGGCTCAGCTTGACTTGCTCTGATGGTATTGCTTTCACCTGAGTTCTCTGGGTTTCAGCGAGCCCTAATTAGTTCACCTGACGAGACTATCAACACAGCAATCAGCACAGACTGTGATCTCGACCACACCACAGAGACAAGCTCCCTCTTGCAAACACAGCCCAGGTGATTCCATTTAGCACAGTGGACTACAGCACTCGAGTGTCTGATGAATACTGGTGTCAATTATACAGGTACTCTGATGATTGGATTTCATACATTTCTTAGAGCTCTAATAACATCTCATTATTTTAATAGTTGCAATCAGTTTGGCTTCACTACAAAGGTGGTATTCTCACAGTATGTTATGGTTGTTTGTAGTGTTCAAAGCACATTCTGTCATTAATTCCTGATGCAGGCCAGCTCTGCTTAGAAGCAGTTTGGTGGAGGTAATTAAATACCATTCAGTAGAATTAATTTCATCCAGTTCTGTCCCTTTAGCACCTATTTCCTCCATTTTTAACATCTCCCCTAGGCTTGATTATTTCTCCTGTCCATGCAGGGTGATCTCCAAAATATTTGAGACAACATAGGGGAAACAACTTTCTGGCTCACTCTCCTCTCTGTTTTACCCCCAGTCCACTTTCCAGTCTCTAAAAAAGATAGCATTGATAGTTCTTTGAATCTGAACAAGGGCTTTACTTTCCGTAGTCATAAATAGGAATATTTTGGGTTTAGCAGGAAGGCTTTGGCAGGAAGTAGTGGTTTACCTCAGCTAGGAGGGGTTGGGTAAGGCACTGAAGGATGTCAGTGAGAACAGCTGAAGGGTTTGGGTTTCCTCAGCACAGTGCAGAGGAGTTTGCAGCGAGCAGAATGTTTTGAGCAGGAGGAACTGAGGTGGTACCCCTGTGTTTAGGCAGGAAATACTGAGTTATTCACAAAAGCGACAGCTGGTGTGTAATTGATATAAAGAGTATACCAGCTGATTCACTGGCTAAAAAGGTCTGGAGAATTAGATGAGAAATCCAACAAATACTCTGGGTAGCATGAAACAGGTAGCCCTTGCAGGAAGAGCAGTATCAGTAGGAGAAAAAAAAAAAAAAGAGAGAAAAATCTTTACTGGAAAGTGAAAAAAAAGGTAAAAGTTGGTGTGCAAGGGGACAGGCAAGTGTACAAAGCAGGAGAGAGGAGAAAGATTTCAGTAGGAGATTCCAAAGCAGGTTTCTTGACTACTGCTGACAGTTCTGACTCTGGGTGCTAAGTAAAACATATTAGAGCTGAATCAAAGGCCATGCTTCATGGTTTGAGACACTTTAAAAAATAATAATGCTGCATCAAGGAAAGAAAACAATTTTCTCAGGCTTTTCAAGACCACCTGGGAACAAGAGTTTTGAATTACACTTACAAAAGCAATAATTCCTAAAAAAATGAGAAGGTAAGTCTTAAGCTCCACACTTACACTTTTTATTATTTTGTATCCTTGAAGCACAAGAGAAAATTCTTAAGATATCAGAACAAAAAATTAGAAAGGAGAAGGGCACTCATAACCCAGGGAGACCTTTGAAGGACAGAGTAGCGAAGGACAGACAGACAGCTTTGTAAGACAGGGCAAGAAGTGTTTCCTCTTTATGCCCTGGTTTTGGCTGTTTTAGTGAGCTGAGCAGATGGAAGACTCTGGAATGATGGAAGAAATTCCTTCCTACGGTTGCTTCTGGTACCACCACTTCCCACTCCTAGAAAATGTGCTCAGCTCTGTTCTCTGCCTTGTTCCTGGTCAGAAGATAAAGTACTCCTGTGGGAACTCTGCAGCTGTTCCTAAGGGTGAAGGAGTGGAAAGCACTGCATAAGCAGTAAGATAAATATCTTACTTGCATTAATCATACTACTAAGGAAAAAAATAAAATTTAAGCAATTATTTCTGGCAGTAATGCACGGGTACAGTGGATTCTGGATTTGTTTACCATATTTGCTAGTTTCTTGCAGCTCTAGTAAGAATCAATAATCCTTCCCTCATGACTCTATACAAATATTCTTCACTGTGAATACATTCATAACTAGTATTTGTTTACAGTCATATTATAGAGAGGTGAGTAAAATACATTATGACATCCTTCATAAACCCTGTAGGCCACATAAAACTAGTATAACTCTCAGTCATGTCACTTCCCATAACTCAGCCTGTGAAAAGCATGACAAGAATCATCAATTCTTATTAGTCCCAGTATTAAATACTGTGTGAACATAAGAATAAACAAAACAAAGAAACACAAAATATCCAGGTTGTTTTTGTTCACACAAAGTACACTTTCAAGCCTTAAGAGCTTTATTAATTTATTTTCTCTATATAATCTTACTCAATGTATGCTCCCTCCCTTTTCCTGATGGAAATCAGTGGTATAATGTTACTATTGCCAGCCTGGCCAACAGTTTTATATTACCAACCTTGGTTTACACCTAGTATAAGCCTCCTGTTCAGTCTGAAGATAATTTTCCTGTGTTTTTTAAACAACTGATAGACTACAAAGAAATACAGAGAAGACTAGTAATGATATCTGCAGTAGCCAGGGATTTGGCAACACTTTCTTGTCTTCAATTGCAAGTTTTATTTCCATAGTCTTAACATTCTGCTTCTTAAGAACTGATGGGTACCTTGAGAGCTATGTAATGAATCTCTAAATGGTGTTAGAACCAGGAAAGTTCTATGTTACCCTCCAGCATTCTGAGCTGGAACATAACAGCTATTTTCTTTCCATTATATAGAAGATATATCACAGTGTCAAACTGTTAAAAACCCACTAAACTCAAGCAGCGCACACGTTATTCCAAATCTAAAAAACTTATGTAGCTTCATTCTAGTGAAATGTGCCTTAATGATAATATCTTTGTAGAAATACTACTGTGGAAATTAAGGTAAAAAATGCTGAGTTGGGACCCAGACTGGTGCTAAAATGTAAGGGCTATTTGCAAAAAAATCCCCCCAAACTAATAATGCCACATGAAAACAGCCCAGGATAAAACATGGTTTTAATGTATTTATCCTCTTCCATATGTGAAGAGCTCACCATCACAAAAGTTCGATTAGAACATAATGGGAATAAATATATTTGTATAATTCTTCTTTCACCAAGTATTTCCTAATTACTGACACTGAGCTGGCTGCCTTTGCTAGTTTTAATTTCACATGAAGAATAATAAATACAGGAGCTATTAACAAACTTTTAGTTGTTATTCATTTCCTTTGTGTTTAGACTGGCTATAGGAAGGATGAAATTACAACTGTTACAGCATTCTCCACTAAGTCATCTCCCCAGAAATTATTTGCATACACAATTCCTTCATTAAATCCTCAGGTTTTTTTACCCTTCAATTTCACTTGAGTAAATTAGGTAATGCTCAGGTTGAAGAAGGCCAGTTTCTAAGGGTTGATCCCATAAGGTGACTCGTCCTTATTGTTTCTTCCTGAAATAACCCCTAGAGAAGGCACTGCTCTTGACTCTGCAGTCTCTGATACACGCTAAATCTCTATGTAGAAGGTCAGACAAGTGAATATCAGGGTTATTCTAGGCTGGACAGTATTACACACCCCATGTGAACACACATGCTACCTCACTGTCCTCTGTAAGAAATGAAGGCCTCGTTAAAAGGAGTAAAATAGATTTATGTATCTTGTTTCTTGAGATGTCTAGTAAGTCAAGGTGAGCGCACAGTGAGTGCAATAAAAGCAATCTATTTATTATCCAACTTACCCTGTGCCAACCTAGTTCTGTCTTTTACTCAGCTCGCCAGTAACTGGTGATTTTCAGGTGTTTCTTGGTTCTGTATAAGACCCTTTGAAATAACGTGGAACTAAGAGCAGCTGATATTTACAGAGCTTGGGAACACTTGCATTAAAAGTTGTTTGTGCATGGCTATGATAGTGAAAAAAATATCTTCTGTAGAGTTTTCTTTAAAGACTGGATGGCAGTCTTTAATTTTGAACAACCTTTTAAATACCACAATGCTGGTATAACTTGAAATGCTTAAGTAACTTTCTGACAGTAGCAGAGAAGTGCACAATAATGAGTACAAATTAATACGACTTTGGATTTATTTGGTGGAAAACACTGTGAAAAACTCATTTTTGAAAGTGATTATGAGTTACTAATAGGCATTCAAAGTGAAGCTAATCATTTGACACTAGGACAAAGGACTATTTCAACTTTGTGCAAAATTGGTTATCTGGTGTAAACCCAAATTCTGCCTAGACTGCAGTACATTATCTATTTTGTCTCTGAACTTACAGGAGATACTATCACTGTTGATAAAAATCTGCTTTTTACCAAGGGATTTATATTAGTATTTAGAAAGCAAACATTCTGGCTTTAACAGTACTGCATGTTGACAAATATAAAATGCACTTATCTGTGCACCACTTTACACAGAAGCTGAAGCAAACCTGCATTTATGCTACATGAACACAGCAGTAGCCATCTCACTTTCCCCTGGCTATTAGAAGAATCATCTTTTAAGGCCCCCTCCAATGACCTGATTCATGATCAATGGAAAGATCCTCTTTTTTCGTAATGAAAAACTACTAGTTTACTTCAACACAAAACCCAAGAAAATCAATTATTATTTGCTTTTTCAAGATGACAGATAATTCAATGAGTAAATCATTATTGTTGTACTCAAGATGACATAATAGATTTATTACCTGAGATCATGACTCTTTTGTGTAGGATACAATGTACAGTCTCTGTATTTTGGTTTTCTTTTGGCACAGTGAAGACAATATAAATTTTCTATTTTTGTACTGTATTGCTAGGATAATTAGATTGAATATTCTGTTAAGTAAACCATCACAAATTACATTTGTAAAGTGATAATAATAACATTAAGACTGTTATATCTGCATTAAATTTATAGAGGGTATGATGAATTCAGATACCATGGCCACCCTTAGAGAGAAACTTTTCCTAATCTTCCATGAAATCATATTGTAAATTATCAAGGACAGTTCTTACTCCTTGTCCAATAAGTAGCATACAGACTTCTTTCTCATCTGTTCCTAACCTTGAAAATTTCAGTTGATTGTGTATTGGTTGAAAGAATTTCAATAAACACAAAATACTTTATTGTGTATTAAATTTCATCCAGTTTATATCCATCTAGAAAGGAGGACAGTTGCATGGAACAAAAGTAGGTAGACTGAAAGAAAAGCAAATGAATGATCAAAAGCATTACATGAGAGTCAGGCTACATAAGAAAAGAAGTGTGAATTTTCTGTGTTTATTAGAGCAAGGGCCTGTGTTCTGTAACATAAATAAATCTGGTGGCAGGAGGGAAGAGAAGTAAAGCATGTTATTAAATAAACGTTTGTGGAAGTAAGTTGCACGTACAGATTAAGTCGTTATTTGGCCCCAGTTCTATGAAACCTAACTTCGGAGTTTTCAGTAGCTTCTTCACTGACTAAAGTTCACCTTAATGTTTTCTCACTGTTAACCTCCCTCCAGGGCAAATATTTTCATAGGCTTCTTGATAGTATCAGCAATCATCGATCCTGGCACAGGAACTGAGGAACAATAGATTTTGTAGTGTTTTCCATTGACATAACCACCTACTCCCTATCTTTGTTGGCGAGGACTAAGTAAACACAAAACCACAAAACACTGACTCAAACTAGAGAGTTTCATTTTTTTTAAAGTAATTTTCCTTCAATAAAATACTAACAGAACTTTTCTCTTTCTGGAGATCAACACATTAATAAAAAGAATAGAAAAATTAAGAGGGAATTTGTAGTTCTTGCTGCCGCTTTGCCCCCCAGCTTGCACTATAGAGAGGCAGGTCAAACCTTGCTATATTAAAGAACAGCAAGTTCTCTTCAAAGCAGCCTGCAATTTCTAGGACTCCTCCGCTTAGAATTGAACAGTTTTGACTATAAAACAAAGAATATAATCAAAGGAAGGGCAGGAAGCAAACAAAATAAAATAGCGTCCTACACAGTGAAACTCTGGTACAAAATGAATATTTACTGTAATTATAAACAATAAATAACTGCTTGTTTCTAAGTGTGCTATCCATAATGAATAGAAGACAAAACAACTTCACAAAGTTATTCTTATGGGAAGCAGATTCAATTGTTATGAAATGATTGAAAAGATCCTCTACTTCATACTGAGAAGAAATGGCCAGTCAGAATAAAAATTATGGATCAGTATGAGTAAAAAAGTGAGATTTACCAAACATTTGTTGTCATGCAGCCTGGTTCAACAATACATGAGTGATACTATCAGATGAGAAAAGAACAACAAACCTCAACCCTCGTCCCTTCTCAGAGTTTCTTCTCAAGACTTCATATTTTTACAGAACCAAATCCAGAAACAAAGATTTCATATTATTCAATGCTATGCAAAAACATGGAGATCAATAGGATTTACCTTTGAGAAACTATCAGATTATGAAAGGAAAAAGCAGTGACTACTGAGGCAGTCACAATGAAAACAAAATGTAAGAGGGTTTGTTTCTTGCTTTCATATTTTATGCCTCAATTACTAGACCTGTTCTCCCACTGACCTCTTGTTACATGAGACCAATAAATTTCCCTAACTAGCAGTAACACACCCTGTACCAAATCAAAACACTGTCTGTCAAAGCCATGCTAACCCTGCAGCACTACCAGCCATATGAATTTTCCTTGGCCTGTTTCAGCATTTTCCTTTGGTGTTGGTTCATTCATCTCTGGAGAACTAAACACTTGAAAACATTTTAATAATGGTAATTCTGATAATACCTTGTTGTGGTTCAACCCTAAACACACAAAATGTCACAGACAGAAAATATACAGAATGTAACAGAAATACATAATCTTCTTACTGCTCTTATTCTACTGTTTATCACCGTTGCTTCACTAAATCTTAGCAGGTTAGAAACATCTACATAGATGGTAAAGTAGTTAACCAGTATATAGTGAGGAATTTTATACTTTAACATCCTAGTTGCTAAAAAAATTTGTGTGTGTGCTTTTTTGTGTCTATAAAAACCATTTCCCAGTATTCAGATTTTCAGTGATCTCTTTCATACATGTAAGTGTTTCAAGAAAGATTTAAGCAATTATGAAGTAATTTCATTTCAAAGACCTAATACTTTACTGAATTCTCCCCTGCAGTTCCTTTGTCTACCAACATCAGCAGCTCAAGGAGTGAGTATTTTAGTTGCTTTGAGTATCTCTATTTGTGAAGCATTGTCTTCATTTCACAACTACTTACAGATAAAGCTGAGACAGCTCAACCAAAATAATGTTGAAAATGAACACAGGCACATGTTTGACATCAGCAAATAGCTCAGGTTAGAGTTTTATTTAAAAAAAAATTAAACTGAAACACGGTTTGGTTTAATGGATGGCTCATTAGTGGTTGTGAGATCTGTATCTCTCATTCTGCCACTAATTTATGGACTGATTGTAGCTAAATTACTTTCATTTTTATTGCTGCTGTTTACCCACCTTTTCCCCTCTTTCTCATTCTCATCTATTTAACACTATAAAGTCTTTTAATGTGGTGTAGCCTGAGTTCTCAAAGCTACAAAGCTTCCAGCTTACAGTCTACTACTGTAATAATTTGACTTCAGAGGGAAAAAATCATTTAAATGCATTCCAGTACTCCCTCTCAATGTCTCAGTCATCTGTTTTGCTCCCAACTGATCTGTTATTGGGCTAAAATATTTGGTTTGGCTCTGTGAGGCGAACACAACTTTGTTACAAATTAAAAGATGGAATTTTAGAGAAACACCTTAAAAGTTAAATCAGTTCAGTGATCCAGTGGACAATACCAAATTCAAATCTCAATCACTGTTTTGCCTATCTAGATACATTCTCTCTCTCTATGTATATATATATATATATATATATATCATAGTCCTCGTTTCCTATCTCAAACTTTTCAATAACCTTAATCTTGAAGTGCTATATTTTGTTCGTTTCACTATAAGATTCATCTGAGTTATAGATAAGGTATATAAACAGTGATCAATGTATCGGAAATGTTGCCAATATTATGTTTCCAGATACATTATATGCGATAATCAGACAGAAATGTTTATTTTTCAGGAATTCTGACTAACAAATTTCCCCAGGTGCTGGAAGGCAATATAAGATGCTTGGCTCAAAAATAAAATCCATATGATTTTTATGACATGTACTTAATTTTTTTTTTCCTAGATTAAAAAAAAATTATATAGTTAACCCTCAATTTATTTTTTTTTAAAATTCTATTAACTGAGGGTTAATGTTCTTATGCACAGGTTAATAGTAATGGACAGTCCTGTTGGATGTAATGGCAAGGTGGTTAATCTTGTTGCTCTTAATCTATAATTACAATGTAAGGAGCAGAATGAGGCATTCTGCTGATATTTCTTCCTCATTCTGAAAATCACTGATTTAGAGTTATTTAAGATAATTAAGCTAATGGACATTCCTGTCATGATTCATATTTATTTTGGGAGCTTTTTTTTCTCATTGTTTAGTTTCAGTGTTTCTAGGATATCCCATGTTTAGATTCAGAAGGGGAAAATCTGTGATAGCCTGAGCCAATGAAACTAAACCTCACACTTGCATTGGATAACACAGGGTAAAGCATTCTCTTTTTAATTACACTGCTCCTTTAAGGTTGCTGATTTAGATAAATCTATTGTATACTTATGTAGTAGCACTTGTGTGCAATACATATTTAGCCTTATAAGCAATTAATCATAGAACTTAATTTTGCACAGTAACATTGAATAATGCAAACTAAGGTCAAATTTGACGATACCAGGTATGTAAAATTCTGTTAACTGATTTACCTGAATAAAAGTTAAGAATCTGAAGAATAATCAGTTCAATTTTAATAAATGAACACCATAAATGGTAAGATAATATCTTGAGATACTATTTTCTGTGCTTGCCCTGCACATATTTTGGAAGGACAGAATGATTTCTGTGTGTGTATCAGAGCATGATTCACTGCTAAACTTCCTGACAGCTACTGCTAATCAATTCCAGTGCAAAAAATTGCCACTGTGTCATTTTTAACTTTTGTAGTTTCACTTGCACTCTAATGGAGACCAAAAAGTTAATTGCTCTAGTAATTGCAACTTTGATCAATAGGAAAAAAAATTAAATCTGTCATTTACAAATGTTTTTCTTCATTATATACCAAATTAAGTCACCTTGCTCTTCTGGAAAGTATGGAACTTTCATTTCAAAGAAGCAACTGATCAAGTAGTTTTCTTGCAGCTTTCAGGTAGTAATTATTCTTAAGTATTTAATATATCAAAGCAATTATTTTCTGTTCTTCAAAGTCGCCTGTCATTTTTCTGTGAAATACTGCACTACAACATGAAGGAGGGGAGAAATTTAAACTGGGATCATTAAAGAATATGATCATCTTTCATGATTTAAAAAAAAAAATACAAGAAGACAAAGATCCTTTTTCCAAAGAGCAGTGGACATCACTGACAAAGAACCAAGAGGACAGTTTTGAAGCAATAGTGTGAAAGAGAACAAATGAAACAATTAAAGTGAACATTAGAAATGTTTCACTGAGATCTGCTGAATTCTAAATAGTCTCCTTGAGTAAATAAATGGCTGCAGCCCATCAGATAGAAACTGATAGCGTATCAACACCTGAGAGCATATCATAGCAAAGAAGTCAATGCTGAATGTAATGATGAAAACATGTGAGTGTTCTGTTTTTAAATATCTGAGGAAAAAGGAGAAAAAAAGAGCCACTTGTGGCACATGTCGGAGCTTCAAGGATGGATGGAGAAGACTGAGCCAGATTGATTGATACCCAGAAATGCCCTGGTGTGGTCCAAAATACTCGTGCTTGAAGACAGGCAAGGCTCAAAAGAATTGATCTCAGCATAACTTCCATAGTTTTGTTTTGAAGAATCATTTCAGATGAATGACTTCAGCAATCATAACTTTAGATATTTTGTAATACTGTCTATACAGCAAAACTTTATCTTTCAATAAGAGTATGCAGTCATTAACTTCATCCAGCTATCATACTATATTCTTGAAAGTTCTCTTTTCAATAATGGAAATTTACATTAAAAAGAAGATGTAAAAAAAATCTGGAATTACAAAACTACTGAAGCAACACTGGAAAATCAACTTTGTAATTGTAGTTTCCAATCTGTGGTAGTTAACTTGCATTAAAAAGAAAAGACAAAAGGCCAGCTTCAAACATTCCTTTCAAGAAAGTGTTATTTCATTGACTGTTATTTCTAATAGAACCATAAAAAGTGCATGAAAAATACACACCAATACAATATTATTATGCTTAAGGGAAGACAGCCCTCTAACACGAACAATTATTTCTTTGGTAGTGATTTTCATTGACCCTGAGGGATGGTTTTCTTTTAATTGCACCTAATGAGCTGGCTAGAATATCAGTTCCCTCATTTCCACACAAATTAGCTGTTGTATAACTTGAATGCTGAAGGGATGAGGGAGAGCATAAACCAGCTCCAATTTCCACATCACCAGAGCTATCAGAAAAACAGTACTTCATTTAGGAACGCTTTCAATAAAATTGGAATTTTACTATAAAATAGTAGAAAGCAACTTTAACACATAATTTCTCATGAGCACATTCTCAAATTTGTATGTAAAGAAATAAAAAAGGAAAGGTGAATGCACTTAGAATAAATGCATTTTAGGGGCATTTATATGTTGCTGGATGGTCTCTTACTACCTCTTAAAAGCAAGGCATGTGTTTTTATTATTGCCCTAGCACATAGTTTCTACCACAGAACCGGCCATATGCTCACACGCTGAAGACTGTTTTTACTCCAGTGAAGCTTCTGCAAAGTAGACCAGCTAAGGATCTGATTCTGATCAAAAATCCATCAGAAGCCAGTGAGCCAGCCCCATGACTATTAGTTGAGTTATAGTTAAAAAATGTTGCCTACTATCTCACAGAAAATCTGTGGTAGCCACGGTTTGAATCCAAGCAATTTAAGATTTATATCAGCATCATTGATATCAAATCTAAAATCTACCATTTTGCATAAGAGCCAAGCAGAACCACAGTAACTGCAGAACAAGCCAAAAGTTCGCACTGACCTCTCAACATTTTTCTGGGGAGTAAAACTAAACATAATGAAACCCCTGAAACTTCTGAAAGGACATTTGAATTCATATATCAAAAGTATCTTGAAATACAAGGAAATTCAATCAAGAGGAATTTTCCCAGGGAGAGGCATCTTCAGATCACTTCTTGTAAAGGACTCAAACTATGCACAGTAGAATTTTCTTTGCCTACTCCAACAGTGGCTTTGATGTGAAGGTACAAGTGAAAGGCGTTAATCCTGTGGGATGACAACTGCCTTGTTTTAATCAAGGGTTTGAAACTTGAAATGTTAGGTGACTCTTGGAAAGTCTGATGTCACACTATAGGCAAATCTCTGCTCCTGTGCATTTTAGTTTCTCTTCCTAGATGGTGTTCTTGTTCCTAACTTTCTAATGAAGACCTGTAGATGACGAAGCCACATGTGGCAGCCTGCAATTTGACATCACTTGTTACAGCTTTGCTTTTGGTTAGGTATCCCTAGAGTGTACTGCTTTTCTTAATTTATGTACTATGGTTTTTCAAGGGCCTGTCTTTACCAAAGTACCAGTCGGATTATTTAACTTCATATCCATTAAACTGCGAGTAATCAGATGTTATAATTTAAAGATACTACCTCTGGCAAAAGCAGAGTGTACATAAGCAGTTGTCTCTCCCACCATTGTATCTTTTGTAAAGAAGAGAAGGAGCATAAGAGAATTGTGTTAATTAAAATACATTATTTCTTTCCAATCAGCATAAACAAATGTCTATTTTGTCTCAGGAGAGTAATACTTGTTAGGTCTCCAAAGCCATTCTCTTTTAATTGGTGTCACATGAAGACAAAACTCAGCATCAGTTGCCCGCTGTTCATCTGAACCAAGCACAGCAACAATTAAAAAGTGCAATTACTCTAAGAGTGGGATTTATATATCAAAAATTACAATTAGCTCTGGACTTTAGCATAATTTTTTCTATTGCTTTAGGACTACATCTATAACTAAGAAGTGAATTAGAGGTTTATATTTAACTTTAAATCAGGCATTTATCCTGCAAAATAATCTCTATTTCTAGGATTTCCTGGATTCCCTTTGAATGTGTAATTTACGCTAGCTTTCTATAAAAAAGGGTATAAAATCTCCTATAATTGAAGCGAATGCACAGTTCCCACCTCTATTTGATCATTTTTGTTAGAGCCTGTGAAACACAAACCACTGATCATTCTTTTGACTAAGAATACTCCCCTATGCAGCAGGATCAGCTACCAGTTCTGTGCTTACTAAATACTTCATCAACATCTTTAAGCTTATTTAGCTTTGCAAACCCTTTATTCCTATTTGTAGCACTATCTGGATATATTATATAGGAAGTATCTCACATTTTAAAGCTCTGATACAAATATTGCAATACAGTTTACCACATAAAAATCTCAGAGGCAATTTCCAGGTATGAGTTAATTATAAAATTTCCTATGTTCATTGCTCTGATGTTGTCTAACTTTTGCCATGCTTAATTATGTTTTGTTTTCATTTACTTTTAGCTTAAGTTATACTGAGATATTCCCAAAATTTGGGTAAGAGACAAAACAGCTAAAGAAAGATTGATGAGAAAAATAAAATCATGTTATGAATGAATAAAAGGATTATTGTAAAGACTTCTTACAAATTCACCTATCCCTATTAATTGTTTATGGAAAACTGGATTTTAAATGAGTGTGATTCAAGCTTTGGAGAAAATTACAGCATCTGTGCATATATATTTGATAGCTAAAGAATCAACTGGGAAAAGACATTCAAGTGATTGGATGTATGAAGCACTGCCTTAGGAAATAAAATAAAAAGAGGTCTCTCTCTGTTTGAAGTGGCTTTATCAGATGAAATATTATTCACTGACATAACAGTGATAAAATTGTGATCAAATTGTATCTCTTCAACTGTATCTCTTCAACTTACCAGGTTTTAAAAAAAGTGGAGACATGAAGCTACCTACCAAGAAAGTGATGAAACGTTCTGGTTAAGTGTGTATAGGGAGAAAGTGGGCTTGACTTTACTCCGGGACACAAGTGGGTTTACATTGGCACTGGCATGCCAATTACTTTTGCAGAGACTCATATGAGTGAGATCACTACCTGCCTCAGGCATGATAACGAGGTATAAAAACTTGTCATTTAATGTTCTTCATTTATGATGAAAAGCAGGGAAGTGAAAAATAATGTGTGGTCCTAATACAATAATGTATGTAATGCACAGCTTTAAATAGTATTCACCTGTGACAAGATATTCAATAGATGACACTTTTGATAGAGGAGGCATCAAAATATGTTTCCTGCTTTGACAGACTCCTGCTCCGTCATTCTCAGCCAGAGATGGTGTCCTTGTAGCTGGCCTTCTTTGAGGCATGTTTTTCTTCTGTGAATAAACTTCAGAGTTTAATTGCATGCCCTGTGTCAGACATTTTTCGTAGTGTCCATTTATGGTTGGCAGTAGCAGGTAGTACCTTCCTGAACAGCAATCATGGCATGTTTGGGTTCTGCTAGGGCAGATGTCCTTTATGAGCATTTATGCCTCTCTTCTTTGAATGTTTTCCAAATACCTTCACTTCAGGGACATTTGTAGGAAACCTCTTATGTGAGCTGCAACCTCTGCAGTTCCAGCACATTCTGATTCATTGCCCCCAGCTGGCCACTGCAATAACTCAGAACAGGACTGACTGCAGACACCCACAAAATGCAGCCATTGACTCTCCAGGAAAGGGTTAACTTTCCTGATCTCAAAAAACTCAAGAGCCGGCAGAAGACTCGAGAGGGAGGATGGACCTTGGTCTGTCATTATTTTAATTAAAATATAATAGTCACAGAATACCTTCCCTTCCTTCAAAGAACCTATCAAATTAATGAAACTATGATTCTCCCATGCATTCTGAAGTTTCTTTCTTTACAGCTATTTAATTTTTTCTCTTAAAAATTAAGCAGTCTAAAATATCTCACATAGCTCAAAATTTCAGAACACCCTCTGACTGAAGAGTTACATTTATTAGAGCTGAATGGTCCACTGATCTTTGAGCAAAAGACACAAAAGAAGTTAAATATCAGTCACTTAGAGACTGAAATTGGTCAGTCTCATATATAATTATACTTTGAAAACAAAAATGAGAAGAAGGAGCATCTTTGATATTAGGTATTGAGCTGCAAAGGGGCTTATAATTAATAATGGAATTTTCTTTAGCAATTGGGATCCTATGGAACAGAGAACAACGAGCATAGTAGATTAGGAGTTCTGCTGGCTCAACACCAGCTCCAAAATCAGAGGAACCTCCCCAGGTAATGATCTGTTGTTAAAGATCATCAGACTCTGTTTGTTTTGGATCTCCCTTTTGAAAGTTTCATTTTGCATCTCAGGGATTTTGCACCTGAAAGGAAAGTAAAAATTGTTTCCTGTTCACCTTCTCATCCTTCTCTTACTAAAAAAATAAAATGCATATGCTATTCAGACTTCATTAAATTAATTTAAATTTTAATTTAAACCTCTGGGTGCTGTTCCACAGTATTTCTGCTTATTCATCCCCCTACAGGTGTGACCTTGACTGTGAAATACATAGAGGAACACTCAGAGAAATTCATTGATGAGGAAAACTTGCAGTACTTCATTGCTAAGGTTACCTCATGTCATAGCTCATTTCTGTAAGCCAAGCCTTGCTGTCTGTGATAATGAGAAAAGAGGTTTGCAATTTGTAGGGAATACCATTTCCTTCTGTAGCTCCCAAGAGGAGTGCCGTGTTGGGGAAAGGCAAAGCTCCTTCTGTGGTTTCAGGTAATCTCAGCTAGTTTTGGTAGGGTAGAAGATAACTTTTGTCACATTTACTAGAATAAAAGGGAAGGTTTCTCATGCCTTTCAGTCTTTTTGTTAGAGATCAATCTCTGTAAGTAGGGGAGAGAGAGAGAGAAGCCAAATCTGAGTCACACAGTGAAAGGTGTTTGTGAGGGAGCTGAAAGTAATCTCTGCTTTAAGGTTCCTGTGTGTTTTTTCTATGCAGAACCACTGTGCAAAGGAGCTTCAGAAAGCATTAAAACACGTGGATAGCTCAGGCCTAGGCACAGGTTTGCCGTTTCAAGATATGACTGGGTTATGTATATTGTCTAGTCTTAAATCCACTCCACTGAATCACTCACAGTTATATCTAAGTCTAGGCAGAGAAACTCCACTAAAGCTGTTGAATGCACTGTACACACAGTTGAATGGGAAGGCTTTCCATGAGAGCTGACTTGGTTTCAGGTGCTAATTTGTCTTATTTATTTATCATAAATCATATTTCACTGACTTGAGAGGGGGTAGGAATCTTGTGGAATTCAAGAGACTCTAGGGGGTCTGTTGAACTTAGAGAAAATAATAACATGTCTGTGATATACAAAAATATTTTCAAAATATATTGAAACTGACTACTTGAAAGCACATTTTTTTCACTTTTTGTCTTTCCAAGTAGGTGAATAGCTCATTTTTATTGTCAACGCCTATCCAAGAGGACATCTGGCTTGCTCAGACACCAATGCAACCTGACAGTGCTCTCCAAAGACAGTTACTCGCTGTCTCTTCCTGTGTTAGGGGAGATTGGAATAAACTTGTTTTCTAGTACTTTTCAAAAATAATATGTTTTCTGGCATAGTGTTAGAAGAAGTATGATTTAAGACATCAGCATCTTGCAAGGATTCAGCATGAGAATTAAAATATATTTTACTTAATACCCAGTTTATACATTGAGATAGAGTGGTAAGAGATTAGGGAAAGAGGATTGAAAAGAGGTTAATTTACTATGAGCACAGCTTGGATTGCTCACAATAAATATGATTGATGAGTACTGGCTCATAAAGAAGCAGAGCTGCAGTCAGCATAGACCTTGTGAAATAACTTTCAGTTTCTCCCAAGAGGGAAATAGCTTTTTTTGTCCTACTTCAGCCAATTGGACTCTGAAAGCTTTATGATAAAAGTCTTTCATGTACTAACTTTCTTTTCTTTCACATATTCTTGTTTCAACTCAAACAGAGGTTTATAAAAACAAAAACTGGAAACAAATTTTAAAGCACAGTTGAAAGATTCATTAAGGTACATGCACCAATATTTAACTCTATGTCCATTTCTTGAGAACAGTGAACTAGAAATACTATAAATAGGCAATAATTTCTGTGAAAGTGAAATGTATAATGTAAATAACAATTATCACCTGACAGTTCAGGACTTTATTATAATAGAAGTACCTAAAATGCCATCCCTGAGGAATGGCTGCATTGTGACTTAGGAAACTTTAGGAAGGTGTCTTCTCATATCCTGCCAAAGAGCACTTGAGAGGGAACAGGAGGCCTGAGGTGGAAACGTGTACTCCCTTTTTCCCTTCCCTAGATCAGTATCTTCCCCACAGACTAGTTCAAACTTTAAATGTTGGTGTTGACCTCTTAAGAAGAGTTATAAAGCTTTCTAGAAAATGTTGAAATTCAAGGACTTTTTCTCCTGCATCAACATCATAGTCTGTGGAGAAGCAAAAGAGCCGTCCCTGTCAATTTGTGATTTATTCGTGCCAAGGAAAGCAATTTTCTAGTAATAACTCTACACACACACACACACACAAACCCAGTTACTATTAGCAGAAAAAATAGAAACAAAGTGACATCAGCTGAGAGCACAGGCCAAGAACCATATGGTTTTTAAAAATAATTATGAAGGCAAAGGTAAATAATTTTATTAAAAATCATTAAAATATTATGATCAGGATAATTAGTTGTTTATATTTGTAAATAACTACATTAAATAATGCATTTTGTTTGTAGGCTGAAATGTCTACTCAGGTTGGAGTCTCCGTTTTTGATAATTTTAGGTGCTAACACTCAGGATGCTTTGCAAGAATGTTCTCTCTAGGTAGTGAAATGAACAGCTTTGGAATGAGATCTACGTCAGAACCTGAGTGAAGTATTAATGTGCTGGAGACAGCACTCTCCATATGTTTCATATGTCCAAGCACGACAACATGTCAAGGTACCACCCATGTCAGGGAACTAGGATACTATTAAAATCCGTAAGCACAGAATTATGTACTTTCAGACAGCTGAAAACCCCTTTGATTTGTTCTAACTAGACAATTCTTAATTTCGGAGAAAAATAGTATACGCAAAGCCCATTTCAAACAGGAAAGCTGTAATACATAACTGAAGGAAAATCTGTGTTTGTAAGCTTGAGTGTAAAAAAGAAGTATGTTGAGGAAAAAGATATTCCCTTGGTTTTCTCTTTCTGAAGGAAAGTAAAGCTTTCTACACAGAGTGTGAGATTTAATCATAAAATAAGGGGGAAAAATAGAAAAATACTTGATATAATAACTTTTGCATAGCACCGATCTCTGTTCAATTTTAAAGGGCTGACTCGCTCTTGACTCTTTATTACAAGTGTGTTGATTGTTCTCTTTAGAAGAGGAACTGCTTTTTTGGTGAAGAAAAGTAAAATAACTCTTGCATGTTTTTCTAAAAATCCCCAGCAAATTCTTTCTATTTTTGATATTTATACTCCAAATTGACATGTGGAACCAAAAAGCTATATATATTACAGCAATTAATAATTGCAGGTGCTTCTCCACAAGCACAGCTGTCAGAACTACAATTCCCTCTGTGCTAAGGAAAAATACATGAGCAAGGCCTGCAAAAATTTAAATTATTTTAATAATTAAAGAGTTACAGTGATAAAATGTAGAACTAAGTTTTGTTCTACAGTAGAAAGCCATAAAAATGAGTAATAAATATAACTATATTAATTCCTTATTTCTCTTTTAGCCTAAAAGAATATAAAAGACATGGAAGTAAGAGCCTTAAGGAGAATGTATGCATGAAATAATACATTACTTAGATCATGAATTCCCTTCTACAAATTTGTGTGCTGATAGTATTAGATTCAAGAGTCAATCTCAGCTGGAAAACGCAGGTCAAGTTTCTTGGCATGAGTTTCACACTTTTTATTTTTCTGTCCAATCTACAATACACAGAGTCTTGCATCACCAGCTTCCAGTAATTCTCTTTTCATCCTTTATCTCAGTTTTTTTGTTTGTTTGTTTTTGCTTTTAACTTGGAGTACTTTCTATAGTAATAGAGTTTTCTAAATCAAAACAACAGATCGATAGTTTCCTACCTCCGTATATTTCCAACCTGATCAATTGATGATTTTATGATTCTATGATTTGTTAGGTGTTATCTGTTTGACACATTCAGTTTGATAGATTTATTAAAATGTCTTATTCAAAGAGTAGTTTCATTGCAATTTTGGTTTTCTGGAGTGGGCACTGTCTCTCTCCTCTTCATCCTTATTATGACAATTAATTTCTGTTTTCTTCAGATCTGTTTATTTTCATTTCCAGCAGTTATCCTGTCTCCATCCTCATGTTCCATGATGTCACCCTTACTGAAAACTGAGTTAATGTATTCCTTTAGTTCAGGTGCAATATCAACTCAATCTCATCCTTATTGTCAAAGCATGAGCACAACATTTCATCTCATGACAAAAATAGCATTTTATCAGTTTTAATTTCCCTCCTAAAATGTAATTGTGTTTGTCTTTTTGACAATTATTGCTTAAGTCTGACAGTCCCTCACCTTTAAGTTACAGCTTTCTGGGACACACATCTTTCTCTGTGGGCTGCTTGTGATTTTCCTTATACCCTTTTTGAGACAGTAATTCTTCCATTTATCAGTGCAACTTTTCCCTTTAGGGATACCTTCCCACTCCCTTCTGGAATACAACACAAAGTGGGTTATTATCAATGCTATGCATTCATAGCTACATATTTGTTATTCCATATTGAAGTAGTACCTCTCCCCTTCTTTTAGGGGCCAATAACTCTGAAATATTGTGCACCTGATGCTGTGGCTGTTTTTTTTTCTGGCTGAAATCTTGCATTTTGCTCCCTCCAAGTATCTTGCAGCCGTTTCACTGTAACAGACAGTTTATCTTAAAATTGAATCAGCCTTTGCTGCTGCACAGAAGGTAACATTTCGGTTTGAGCTGATGGTCTTTCTAATGGGTTTGTTCCTTGATTGAATTCCCAAGACAAAATAAGTTAGGATGCACAAGTTATTTCACTGTGAGAAGCTCTGGAAGTAAGTGAAGTTTTTGTGAGCATAATTTAGATTGTACTGTGTTTAGATTTTACTGCAAGTACCTTTAGGTCCTAGATCTAATTTCATAGCTAATCTTCAGTATTTATTCCACTTTTGTCCAAGTATAAAACATTGACTAGTACAGTGGGGGAAAGGTGTTCTGGGGTTCTTTCACTGCTATTTTTAACATTATGCTTGTGACTTACATTCAATCCTGCAACACTAAAGAAAATATTGCCCATACATTTTTAAAATAAACAGTAAAGGAAATTGTCTAAATAAATATCCAAGGGTACTGCCTAAATAAATACGAGTAAATACAGGAGGATTCCACAAATTTCTTTAAAGGTCCATCATCTTGAACAATGACCCCCTAGAGACTGTCAGTTCCACTGGTCTCAAACCAAAGCACAGCACTGCCTCCTCCCGTCACCTCCCTGCCACCCTTGTCACTGCACTAATAGAGAAACCTGGATTTCAGATTATACCTTTCTGAAATACTTCTCTTCAGGATCTATTGATAGTGTTTTATTTATATTTTTGCTGTAATAAATCTTTACAACTTTAGCTGCAGGAAGAGATGCCTTCCCTGAGAAGTTTCACCAGGGGAAATCAGATGTAAAGAAATAACCAAATCCACATCCACAACTGCTTCTGTTTCTTGTAATTTGCAAGCTTGTATTGTTAAATGAACCTCTGAAAGTAAAACTGATTTAGAAACAGAGTTCAGCCTGCCATTATTACAGTATCTTTAAATGGAGACAAAGATCAACAAAAAGAGAAGTGGGGAATTATACAGCAGAGTTCTCTAGACTGTTGCAAATTTCAGCTTTGAGGGATCAGAATCTCTTAAGCTTTTGGCCATTGTTAAGAAAGATCCACCAGCTAGGCAGAATGCCTGCAACATTGGCAGCCCTCCTGCCTGCCTCTCACAGCTCTTAAGTCCCCTGCACCTGTTCAGCCCATCCCTTGCCACTCACTTGCTAATTTCAGCTACAACATTATTTAGAAATTGTGTTAGAGAATTCCAGGGTGATTTTCTCCCGTTTATTAGAAACTAATGCATTGTTGTCTGATCTTGAGTGTGAGATTTCTCTAATCTTAAACATTTCAAAAGGAGCCTCATAAAATAGTAAACAGTGAGCCTTCGATTGGACAAATTCTGCAGCAATGTTTATATATGGGAATTATCATCCATGTGCAGTCAATAATAAAAAATCTGGAATTTGTTGTTCTTTTTAGCCTTTTTAAAATACCCTTGAATTTTCACATAGCTTCTATTCCACCAAAAATCTTACAATTAAATTCATAACATTTCTCAAGAATCTATGGAAATACATTCAATTGCTACGTGTTAATCCATGACATCCCTGCATTTGATGCACATCAGTGCTGACTTCATGGAAGTCATTTACAGAATGCACAGCAGAATATTTCTGAACTGAGGATTCTGGCCTAAAGTGATATTGACTGCCTAGAGATATTCTGTTTGGTTACAGAACATCAGCATTTTTCCCCCTATGTTGCATATTACAGTTTTGTTTCAGTACGGACTGGGCTGGCTAACTGATGGTTACTGTCCTCTCTCAGCCAAGTCCATCCCTGAGAGTACTACAACAGGGAAAAGAAGGCAAGGAGAAACCTCATCTTCTTTAACCAATAACCCACAGCAAAGTTCAAGGTCCCTATAGCAGCACAGGCTGATCCCACAAATTCTGAGAGAAGCGAGTCAGAAGGAAGTCAAAGGTTTGCTGTTATCCAGGAAGCAATTAAAATTCTGCTAAACACAAAAACATGTAAGAAGAGAAATGCCCAGAAAACCCATAGGAGGAAAGAGGAATACCACTTTTCAATTTTTTTTTTGGCTTTGCAGAATCTCCTTTACAGTTTTCTATATTTGGAGAGTTCTTCTTTTCCAATAGTGCTGTTATAAAATTTAATTTTAGACTGGCACACTAAAAATCACATGTCCACTGCATAAAATCACCCATACCATGTCTGTACACACATATATCTCTCTACGTATATTTCCACGTATTTTCTATTATTCGTAATGTGTATTTATTTATAATTTTTGTGTTTATTGAAGAGGACTGTTGTTTTCCAGGAGGCTTGCACAAAAGAAACAAAGTTTAAAACAGAATTCCCTCTTCAAAAGATGTTGTTTCTTAGGACAGATATTCCCAAAGCAGTCTTAGGTATCTTAGCATCTAAAGATGCTTTATTTAGATGAAAAAAACAAAACTCACATCATTTACTTTCCCATCGATCTGACAACATCCACAGATGAGGCATGCAGTGGAAAACCCAAGAGCACCACAATAGATGCAAAAATCTTTCTGGATTAGTTCATTTAACACACATCAGCAGTTTAAATTAAGCTCACTGACCTTACGTACAGCTAAGTCACATCTACCACTTATAAAACGAATTTGTCAACTTCTGCTAGAGATCCTGAGCCGTAATCTGAACCCAGAGAAGAAAAGCATAATATAAAAGCATTTTAAGTCTGGAGCATTTTAAGGGCTGTCACAGTTAAGGAGAAGTTTGCACTGAAGACTTTTGCCACCATAAAATTCATGAATAAAACAAAAGTGGAATGACAGACATGTTGAATCAATATTATAATTAACAGAGGTCAATTAGAGAGGTTTTCACTATCAGTTTCAAACATTTTTTTCTCTCAAATAAAGACGTTCCTAGTGACAGCACTTTCAATGCCAAATATCTAAATAGAAAAATCCTATAATACAAAGTTTGCCTTGCCTTTGAAGGCTTTTTTTTCTTTACAATATGCTACAGCTGAGACACCATGACACCCTTTCTTTACAATATTACAGGATTTTTTAAGAAGCATTTTAGCAGACTTTTTAACATTTCTTTTATTTTGTTTTTTGTTTTGTTTTGGGGGGGTTGGTTTTTTTGGTGGTGTTTTTTTTTTTTTTTCCTGGAATGTACTGATTTTATGAAAAAATAAAAACTACACTAAAATCCACTGAAACCCCAGAATTCAGCTTTTCTATGTATAGAATTCTAAAATGTTTGCATATTGTCTATATCAAATCTTACTTCATGAAATATTTTGAAGACTGAATAGGTAACATCCTTCAAATAGAAGCTATGAATACAACTGATAGTGTTTTTAAGCAGCTAGGCTTGAAACCACTTAAAGCATCAATATTACATGCTTATTTCAACATTTGAATTCTCTACTGGTTTTCCATTATTTGAAAGCATTATCATCTCAGAGCTAGAGTACTATGGAAATGGGGGAATCCAGTTCAGACATTTTTACCTTGGAGTTAAACTGCCATTACATTCAGGGTGGGTTTTTTTCTCTAACTTAAAAAAAATGCAAACCCATGGAAATTGAAGAAACACAACAGTGCAGCCCCTAAACAAACAACAGTTTCTTCTTTAAATCTTGAGGACATTTCTGGGAGCACAGAATCATTTCCAGGTTTTTACTTCCTACGATGTCGACAGGAATCACATTAACAGGTTTTCAGTGCATACCAACTGTTACAGCTCCCCTGCAACACAACTGTTTATATGGGGCACCCAAGACTCTTAAAATGGAAAAACACTGAATTTCATTGCCTGTCTCCTACAGCCTGACCTTCAGTTAGTGTGCAGAGGCGCCAAAACCATATAATCCACAATAGCACCATATGCTGCTTTCTCTCTTAATTTATAATTAAGTTACACTTTCAAAAGTTGAAAAAGCTTTTGATAAACTTATGTTGCTTTCCTTGCTTCAAATTAAAGATCCACTTCCCTTTTTGACTCTTCTGGTCTTTTCATCCCGTTCCAGTATCTACTTCAACATTTTAGTAGGATGATTGTTTTCTGAGGACCTCAGCTAAAGACATTTACTGCTCGTATTCAGATGACTGGTTCATTAATATTCCTTTGTCCTTCACAGAAAGTTGTTTTTATGTTCTAATCATCTCTCCAGAGGCCAGAAACATAAACCAGGTCATTATGAGTTAATTCAAATAAATGTCCAGTGACTTTCTAATTTTCATTTCACACTTGACAGCCTTACTGTCTGTTTTTGGCAACAGTTCTACTGAAATAGCCTTATCGGATATTTTGGGAAGCTTTTTCCTCTTTCTGAAGCCATGCCTAATCAAGAGGGCAGCAGCATAAACACAGATCACCATTTCACAGGAAAATGCCTGGGAGTTGGAGTTGTCTTCCATTTAAAGATCTCTGCTCTAAAGCTTCTCTAGGATTTGCACCGAATAAATGCAGGACAGAAAAATTTCAATAAACATATAGGCCTACATTTCATTTGAAGCATTCTGTCAGTAGTGTTTATTGGTAACATCATGCTAAGGAGCAACATCATCGTGAAAAGAAAAAGGAATACATTTATGGCTTACACAGAAAGCACAGACCACACAAGGATTTTCAGCCTCCAAGTTTTGGTACCTACTGAAAAGAACTGCTCTTGTGGTTTTGGAATTAGTGCCTGAAGAAAGGATTAATGCACTCTGCCACTATAATATTTTATTTTTCTTCTGTAAAGTTGAGCAGTAAAACCTCCTTTCCAGCTTTGTTGTTTTCTTCTGAAAGCGATCAAATTCTGTGAACTGCCCTTGATGGATGGATACATGAGCAGTTTGCCAAGTCATACCCAAATCCTCATGAATAGGATTTAGTATACCTACTAAATTATCCAAATGAGGATGTTTGAACCAGGTACTCAGAGTCCCTCTTGGCCATGGAGAAAACTAGAGCTCTCAGATGGAGAATTTAAAATCCAGTATTGTTCTGAATGTTTAGATAACTTCTGCTGATCCAAAGATAAAGGCTTGTTACAGTCCTCTGAGAGCCGTACTGAAATTTAGTGGGTTTGTCAAATATGACTCATCTCATTCCTTTACTTGTCCCTTATTTTATAATAAGTCACTTCTAAAACAAAGGGATATAACTTGTTTTCATTAATTCTATCCTTACACTTCTAGGCAAACCTTTAATTATTCAATGGTGCCTGTCATTCTGTTTGGTTTCAGACTCACCCAATTAAGAATGATGGTTCAGATCTGAGGCTCCTTGAGGATTTTGTTTTCCCTGAACACGAGGGGGGATTCTGGTGTATCTAGAAACCATCATTTTATCTCAACAAGCCAAATCTGTGATTTATTACATAATGATACTCAAGTAGGCTGTTCACACAAGTTTAATTACTGCTTACAAGCATAACATGAATCAGTGTATTGGTTTACTATTATTCTGTTGTTTGTATATTTTGCTGTTTAAGAAAACATTACAGTGTTAAATTTTTTACTGATACTCTTGTGGGATGAAGTTACACTTAAGCTCTACATAGTTATTTCACTATCAGCTTTAGATTCTGTGGGTCTTCCATTGTCATTTGTTTCTTACAGTGTGTTACAGTCCTTACTTTCTAGATTGCTGTATTCTAACCACTGCCAAGTTCCTGTGGAAACAAAGGGGTTTCAGTCTTCAAATTTTTAATTTTTTCTTCTATTCTTTATAATACTTTTTTTTTCTGCTGTTTGAAATCTCTGAAATAAGATTTCATTATTAATTAATTTCAACATTATTCTGAAAAATACGTTGACAGGAATGGCTTCATTCATTCATACAAACTTCTCACAACGTAGCCTCAAGGGCAGATATATAAATGAACAATATTAATGTGAAGGTTATTTGTTATAAAGGTTTGGACACAAATATTGCAAATATTATGTATTAATAGTCTATTATTCAGATTTAGAGTCAAGATCAGAAGCAGAAGAATTGAAAACTCACTTGAAAGGACTTCAAGATGAAAGTATGCAGCAGTCAAAAGAAATACTCCCAATTCTGTTTATCATCCAATTCTGTCCTCCCCCTCTGCCCCAATCATTATAAAATTAAGGATCCAGACTTCAATGACGAATTAACCCACAAGTGGAATTCTAATTAAAATCATGGAATAAAAGCAGATTATGCTTTGGGCTGTCTGCTCTCTACAGAGTATAATTCTTTGTAAACTTTATTTTAATCTCAAATTACACTTTGTTTCTGACCACTGATAGCATATTCAAAGACTAGGATATAAATCAAGGTCATAACATCAACAGCCCAGGTTTTAAACCTGAACAGACTTTAAGGAAATAAATTCCAGATCCCCTCTTTTCTCCCTTGCCAATTTACATAAACCATCCATTTGCATTGTGCAAGACTTTAAAGAAATATTGTTTTCAGTAAAACACTTTGAATGAAGAGGGAGGTGGGGATTTTTTGCAAATAAGAAGGTGTACAAGACATGAGAACCGGAGAAAGCAGCTTCTAAGTGGCAGAGAGCAAATGTGACCACCCACTATGCTTTGATTTCTATCCACATATGCGCTTTATTAATTTTTTTTGTTTTGATTAACTGCCATATTTGACATCTTTCTTGACATGATCTTGACATTTAAGATTTCTCATGGAATTTCTAATTTTTACACAAAGCAGCTGTTCCTAGTTTCTCTACAGCATTCATATTTCATTTCAAACCTAGCACAGACTTTCAAGTATATATTCCTAATTTCAGAGGGATACATAAAGCCATATATATCTTAGAAACTACTCTGCTTTAATTTAGATATTCTTTTGCCTCTGTATTATATCCAACAGTGATGTTCAGGGAAAAAAAGAAATGGCCATAAAAGAACTATGTACTTTAGAAGCAATGGGAAACAAGTGATATAAAAATAAATCAATGATTTACACTTGTAAGATACAGACACTGAGCTTTATGGTTAATAAAGCATTATAACTTCATGTCTTTGACAAGTATTCTGTTAAATTAAAGAAACACACTATAATGAATATTTCTCTGCATGTGAGTAATGAAGAGCAAGTTGCTCTACTGAGTAAAGGTTCTGTTTTCTGCTACCTTTTGGTAGCTGCATGTTGGCTTCTTTAAATAAAAGGATAGATTTTGGGTTCCATTTGTCTTCCATGTGAACGATAAGGTTGCAGCACAACAGTGGGCATTTAGGCCTCAAGATATCAAGATTTCCTTCAAGAAGATTTGAAGATATGTTTAAACAGACTTGAAATAATTTAGTATACATAGAAGCCTTATTTACTGTGAGATTTTTCATCATAAAACCTCTAGACTCTCTTTCATGCCTCCAGAATGTGAAAGCCCCCTGCCTCCTGTGAAAAACTTGTTCTCTGAGGATAAGTAATTTTTCAGGAAATTTCTATATTCATTTTCTTTCAGGCTGAGGAATCAGATAGCTTAGATCTACTTCCTTATAAAAGCCTCAGTTCTTTGCTACTCATTAGGTTTGGTACAGCAAATCTAGTACCATTAACTAGTAGTGAACTGAGGAATGGCTTGAGACAACGCAGCTTGTGGAAGGATTCTCACTGCCACTCTACTAAAATATTCATTTGACTTTCATTAATTAAAGACAGAACATACCTTCTTTTAAACTACCATGGCAATACAATAAAATGCTGTTCAGGACAAATAACAGCATAATACTGAATTTTTAAAATACCTCTTGTGAGAGTGCTGTAGGAGGGAATGTAAACTGTGATGGAGCTGCCATATGGTGAGCTTTTAGTGCCAACATTAACTGAATCCCCCAAACCTGCTGCTTTTTTAACAAAAGGGAAAAAAAGGAAAAGTTGCTTGTGTGGAGGAAAAAAATGCCAACACCAATTCTTATCAGAACTGATCTCAGTGCAGGTTATCTATATTGATATCAAACCTTCTTTTCTGAGGACTCTATCCACTCAAGTGTTTTCAGCCCTGAGTGTGAGGTACGTGCAGATGCTGTCAGGCAGTGAAGGATTGCAATACTATAGTTTCCAGTGCTTTGCTTCCAGCACTTGCTGCTCCATTACTTCCACTTCCTCAGCGAACAAAACTGCGCCTCAGCAACTCTTCTACAGAATTCCCCAGGGCTCGGACCCTGTCGTTTCCCTCCCTCTACCATGGGCACACTCTGCAAGGTCAGAAGGGGAGACAGATTCAGTCTCTGTCTTGCAATGTCAGAAGTACTGGATCTATAGAAAAGCATCAATTATATCTGCGCACATTATGGAAATACTGATGTCCTGGAATGGATCACGTGCTACATAGCAACATTTATACGCCACCACAACACTTAATTTCTGTAGTACGTGCCCTCTGCAAACATCTGGCTGCAAAACAAGAGAACTAGTCATTACCCATTAAGCCTAACTGAGCAGAACAAGATCCCTCTGAGCTTTTCTGGGCATGCAAGAAATTTAAATGATTCTGTGAAGGCCTGACCTTACTGTCCTATTGAGTTATAGAGAAAAATTTTGTTGACTCCAGTGAAGTTTTATTGTTCTCTTGATAAAATCATAGATCTGTTTTTTCAAAAGTGCATCTGTTCTAAGAATTATCCCTAAATACATCTGCCACTGTAAACACTGAACCAAGAAATATTTGCAGTATATCTTAAGCCTCAAAATCGACAATTGGATTTAGTTTTCCTCATGACAGAGTAGAATATTCCAGAACACCTCCAGCATTTCCAAGAGATGGAAAATAGAGTACTGCTAGCTTACGAGATAGTTCTCCAGTTCTCCCCAAAATCAATGCTTGCTTCAGATACGTCAAGAAAAGAGGCAGTTGCTGTTTCCGGTTTTCTCTAAATCAAAAGACTATGAAGGGCAAGAATTCCAGGTTTTTTAAAGAAGAAAATTATTCCACTGGTATCTTACACCTGTCTGATTTATATTAAGAATGCTATATAAAGAAAAACTTAAGATACACATTGCAGGATGATGTACATATGTGCATAGTAAACAGCTCATAGATTCATACATTTTAGTCAACCAGAGCAATGTTGGATATTCAATACTAGAGACCATTCATGCAATTTTTAACAGCTTTGCATGCATGATCAATGGAAAAATATATGAAAAAGATAAATATTTCTTCTTAAAATAATTTTTTCTGGAGGAGGAGAGAAGACTGAGACTTCTTGAATAACGAAAAATAATCAATCAATCAATAAATAAAAACACTTAAAAATTATCTGAATTGTTTTCCACAACTTAAAGATATTAAATTAAGGTTAAGTTTGGATATCCATTATCAAGTTTCATGAATTCACTAAAATGGAATGTTATGCATCCTGAGAAAAGCCAGTCCATTTCTGTTTTGATCCAAGGATGAGGCAGAAACTAGATAGAATTAGGCTATTTAACTGAATATTTCAGAATTTTAAAGGAGTGTTGATTTGGCACAAGGGGATCGATCCTCTATTACAGGAAGTGATTCATGCATCCATATTCATTCCAAAGTTTTCTCTGTATGCTACATCTGTCTTGTTAACACAAAGTCAGCCCTGGGAATGCCTGGAGACCCTGGAAATGAAATCAATTCCATTTTAGTTAGAGGAAGTAAATAAGAAGAGAGAAGGGTTTTGAAGAGTTGTGGGAAGGCTCAAGAGAAGTAGAAATAACCTACATATAATAATCTGTTTGCCATTCAGACATTAATATGCTTGTGTCCTTAACAAATATTGGCCTTTTCTTTCACATAATCAACAACCATTAAGATAAATCAATTTTTTTTTCTCTAGATTTCTTTCCTGTTCTTGATGTGGGCATTCCTCTCCAAAGAGGCTGTTCAAGGATATTTTCAGTTTCATGGTCTCAGAGGTCCGTGACAGATGAGCATATCTAGCCCCAGGGCAGATACTTCTGCTCCCACAGAGCCAAACAGTTGGGGCAAACAGTATTTTTCAAGTGATGTCTCAAAAGCCCTTAGGAAATAGAGAAGAATTGAAGCAGCACTACAAAGGGAAAAAAGGTGTAAATAAAAAGCAGAAACAATTGAAAGTGGTGACTCAGCTCCCTGGACTAGGGCAAGGCACTTCAGAGTAAAGAGGGATGCAGCTTCTCCCTTGTGGGTATCTCTCTGAGGCAGGAGCAGCTGGTGATTTTTCTAGAGTGTTTTCTAGGTCAGGGGACTAAGGATGTATTGTGTGTCAGCCAGGAATTACACCTGGTTCTGATTCTGCTTGGCTAAAAAGACTGGATTCTAAATGCTGCAGTGAGACAAATAAACCAAGATTTGGACCTTTGGAAATTGTGTGAAATCCTGGTGTAAAGGAAACAAGTGGTGTGACCAGAAGCAGTAACTGTTTTGCTCTTCATGGGTGTAGAAGGGGACAGAGCTCAGTCTTATCCTCAAAATCCCTTGGTTTTCACAGCTCCTCTATTGTCCACGTTTGCACAGGCACAGAACTCGCCTGCTTAGCCTTGTGGGCTCTCTACCAACTAAGAAGAACAGTTGACCTTTGAGGTAATCAGGTGCAGCATTTTTGTCCAAGCTGGGCAATGGTTGTTCACATGAGCTAGAAATACAAGGAATAAGTAAGCCAAAATAAAAACAGAAATTGGGAGTATGAGAGAATTGTTCCTGGGGAACGATAGAGAGGAACAGAGTTTATGAAGTTGGAAGAAGAAATTATGCTGTTTACCCATTTCTGATAAGTTTTTTTCTTTCCAGTATTCATAACTCACTTGGGCTTTGAGGGGATGATAAATAGAGGCAATATTTGGAAACTAAAGCTGAGAAAAGATTTCTGGAAACTGTTTATCTGGAAACTGCTGGGTATAGGACCCCTCTACTCTGAACACCCTTACAGAGGCTTATTTCTTGTAGGAAAATAAGCTGCAATTCATAATTGTTTTAAAATGCATTAAGCAGTCAGCACATTTCCCTAAGTGAATGTTTATTTTACAAAAATCAGAAAACTATAGAGAGAAATCAGTCAGGTACCAACCTCATAATATTTTAGGTTTTCTGTCACTGAGAATAATGGGCTACCAGTTATTAGGACTGGGGTTTTTTGAAACGTTGAGGAAAACATCTGTGTATAGAGCACGTGATGAATACATTGCAATATTAGAATGCTTTACATTCTCATTGAAGTTTTAGAAATAATAAGGTTTAAAAAAGTGACTCTGGTACCAGATAAACAATGGTTTTGTGTGAAGACTGTTTTCTCATGACCTGCTTTTCACTGACTGAGCACTGAGGTATACATACCAACACGTAAGCCTCTGACACATATTTGTTTTTAATTATTTTGATACATCTCTGAATATTACAGAGCTGCTGGATAAGAAATTGCAAATTCCTGCCAAATCCCAGTGATTTAATCAGGATGGAATTTCAGTCTCTGAATCAAGCTTAAGACTATAAACACAGTATCTTCTTGATTTTAATGAAAAGAAATAAGTAAGCTTCTACTTAACTTGTGTGAGCTTATATTATTATATTGCCTTTCCCTAAATGATATCTCGTGTTTGAATATGGATTTTTTTGGCCCAATATCACCTTTTTTTAAAAGTTTAAATCAAATACCTCCAGCCTTTCAGGAATAGAGAGAAATTAGACAAAATATTTTAAAAGGTAGTTGTTTAATTTTTATCTATCAGTATCAATATATTAGAGGGAAAAAAAAAGTAACTGAAACTCAAATTTCTGTCAATTGGAACTACTCAGCATTCCAAAACAAGGGGAGAAAAGTGGAGAAAACCATCAGGAGCTGTAAGTCTGTGATTAGTACTGAAATATCAAATCAAATTTGTACCTAATTCTACTAAATTCATAGTGTCACTCTCGAATCAAGCTCTATATCCAGTTTCCCTGACACTGCAGTCAGTGGCTAAACATGAGAACGACTTCAGACTGAAAGCAATTTAAAAAGTAAATTCATTTGTCTTGTAAAATACAAAGTTCAGTTCTCATAATTCAAATGGCTGCAGACAATGCTGATGCCTTGTGCTTCTTGCAGGCCAGGAACAGATGTAAAAGATTCTGTGGGCTAACTCTATTAATCATAACCCCAAAGAAATGAAAAACATGTGCTTGAATATTCTGCTGCTCTTCCCTACATTTATTCTTCTGACAATTGTTTTTCTTGAGAAGCCATTTATAAAGCTCTAATTATTCATGGTTCCATTTATAAAGTGAGTCTGAGGCTCTGAAATGGCCACTGCTTTTTATCATTTCATGATACCTATCGCACAATTCAAGAGAAATTGTATAGAAAGCCAGAGAACCAGAATGTTTTTGACGCCGAAATATGTAAAACAATTGGAGGTCTCCTGCAAAAACAGTATCTAAATACTCTGCAGAAAAGTCTGTATAGTGTTTATTTTCCTCCTAGTCAAATCAATCCTCTTGACACAGAGGAGTGTTTGGATTCTACCCACCTGCAAGGTGACCAGTTTCCTCATCAATTCATCAGTGAAAATGTATTCAAGTGGACCAGAAACTTCAAATTATCATCACACTATGACCTGAACATGATAATTGTGATGCAGGAAAGCTTTTTCTTACACTAACTGGGGCAGAGAAGGAATTTAGCCCCAGAGAGCTGCCTGCAAATCCTTCCACAGTGCAGAAAATCATCAGGAATCCTACAGCAACATTTCCACAGGATGAAAGTTTCCTCAGGATCCTGAAAGCCCCTCTGTCACAATGCTAATCCCTCACTGACATTTATTAAAATAACCTACAATATCATTTCTCGTCTGAAAAATTATTTATTATGAAGCTATGGCTCTGCCAAGTACCTTCAGGCACTTCAACCTACTTTTTTCAAGCAATTTCTAAAGTAATATATATGGGAGAAATGTTCCTAAGATATCAATGCATAAAGAAAGCAAGCAGCACCATCTTTATCCCAGCTCAGCATTGATGCAGAACACTCCAACCTTTGTGCTTATCACAGTCGCCAGAGGCCAGGAGACATTGGTCTGAACATCACCAGCAGGTACAGGAGCCAGGTCTCTTCTGCTCTGGAACACCATTTTAATCCCAAATATTCCTCCAACCACATTTTTCTTCAAAAGCAAAGAGGGCAAAAACATCTTTGGGAGAAACCAGCCTTCAAGTAAAGGAAACTTGCAAGAAGTGGAGGCTGTTTTCTTGATGCTGGAGAGTAGCTGAAATCCCAGAGGGGCATGGACTTTCAAACCCTTCTGTATCCTTATAGAGACAGCTCCAAGGAGCCTTCCCTGGGTACATAACTGGCCCCTTGGGACCCCATCCTGGGGGGCCCTGCCCTCCCTCCACTGCTCAGTAGGCAAGAAACAGGCTGAACATACTGTGTTAAGGGAACTTGTTACTCACCCCACTTCAGTAAGGTCATCTTTGTACACAGAAAAATTATCTTTATATAATTTAGATGCATTAACTCTTGGCCATATCCTCAGTGTCTCTGAAATGGAATGGCTAGTGTGCTATATATGAAGGGACTATTAACTCAGAGTAAAGAGGGAACTTGGCAGCTACAGCACATACACAAGATGAATTTTTATTTTGAAGCTAAGAGCAACAGAGAAAATTCTCATTTGCTCAAAGGTGATCCTGGCAGATGACATGATGTCATATAGCATTAAACAGCAGTTGAATATTATCTGACACCGTTTTGCCACACTTGCAGAGCAGCCACTGAAATGATAGAAAGAGACTCATCACGTAAATGGGAACACACAGAAGTTATCTGTGAGGTGAGCAGGTGTCCTTGAGTGTAATTAGCACTTCACAGCCCTCTTGTTCCTTTGGGCTGATCTACCAACTTATAATGACATACCGATGCCAGATAGATCCCCTACATCTGCCATGCCCATCAACCCCAAATCATTCTCAGTTTTGGGAAGCAGCTTGAGAATTAAGAAAACAAAACAAAATAATATCTACTTCAAATATTTCTTAGCCTTGTTTCTTTCTTCTAACAAGCTAGCTGACAAGTTAGTCTGAATTTTCGAGTGGTTTCTACTTTTCACATTTTAAAATATTTATGAATACACTTCACATCCCATTTTCCCCACCATTCTTTTTAAGCTTTCCTGAAACAGAGAAATCAAAGCATCGTGTAGCCAATTCAAGGTCTTGAACAGAGGGGGAAGAACAAAAAATAAATTTCACTTTATGGTCAAAATCTAGTTTTCCATTTATGCTCAATTCTTTTCCCATTTCAATCTTTATGCGAATAGAAATAGGGCTCATTTTAGAACATTTAAAGAGAGAGACATAGGCCTTGATTTTTTTCCTGGGTTCAACTCTGATAAGCCTATTATGTATTGTCAAGTTAAGAGCCAAGCCACAATTCCAGTACACCTCTTAAAGCTACAGATTTAAAAGCTTTGATTTAAATCTCTAGGTTAAGGTGCCTTCAGAGATAGTATTTAAGCTTTTGTTCACTCCCTGCTCTGCAGAGAAAACATAAAACCCAGACCAAAGAAGAATTGATTCATAAACTTGGTTTAGTAAACATCAATCTATTTTTCAAGAAAAAAACAGAAGTGTGTATAAATTCTACTACAAGGGATCTGTCAGGGAAGGGGGAGTTCTGCTCTAATACAGGATGAGTTAGCAATGAGATTAAATTTAGAAATATGGGTCACAGTAAATATTGCAGAGGAAAAGCAAAATTTAAATGTTACAAAAATGAGATAGCAGAGTTACCAAAAACAAACAGGAAAGTAAAAATTCCCAGAAACACCCGGTAAATATGTTCATCAGACTTCTGCCAGTATGGCTAGCGATGAAAACAGAAATATTATTTTGTTTTGATTTCTTAATTTCAAAATATTTTGTTACTCATTTTACTTCTCTTTAAATTTAACACACTAGTAGAGAAGATACTGAAGAGCTGGCTCTCTTTTCTGTGCTGTGACCAAAGTTTTGATTAGAGCGAATTTATCACAAGCTGGTGGGGAATTCAGAGCAAACCGTCCAGCTGGCACAGCGGGATTGTGGTGCCAAGGTAAACCTGCCGGGCTGGAGAAGTGGAAGTCAGACTCCGAGTCTGTTCAGCTCCATTGAGGAAACTGGATAAAGCAAGGCTGGTTAGTCTATACAGACTATAGATTTTATCCCACCTGAAGAACTGCCATTCTCTGCTGCTGCAGTTCCTTGGGAGAAGATTCCCTGTTCATGGCTATGTTTGTTAAACCTTGAGTTCCACAAAAACCCAACTGTAATCCATCCCATAAAGGAGAAGGCAAATCATCTACCGCTTTCAAGTAGCTATAAAACTGTGTGTTAGCAACTCAGTAAGCCATTAAATAAACTCGTTCTTGGGCTTGAATTCCTTAAGGTCCCATTTAAAAGAAATTAGGAGCTTTTTATATGCAGAAAACTCTAAAGTGCATGCTAAAATAATGTCTCAAAATTATATAAATTTTGAACTGGTTGGTTGACTAACACAGCTTTGCCAGCAATGTCTTTATAAATGCATTGGTTGTTATTAGAAAGTACTGAAGCTATTACAAAAGTATACAAATGCATTAATAAATCATAGCAATTACACAGCATTTTACATCTCTTCTGTGCTGTGCAGAAGTGTAGTATGCAAATATATTTTATTATTAGACTTTTATTGTTTAGTTAGATGTTTTCCTCCCAGTGTTGTGGCAAGCCTCACAGCTAACTAGTCCATTTGACTCATCCATTTTTTCCCAGCTGTTAAACCACTCTCCCATTTAAACCTCAATGCCACCTTCTTGCTTGTTGCCTCAGCCTACAGATTCAGCGCACCTGCTGTAATGGAATCTCCCATGGAAATTCTCAGGATGATAAAAAGATAAAGGGAATTCTCTGCCTTTGTATCAAAAAATACCAATTGACTGAATCAAGTGACTTTCAGAGCATACAAGTTAAATTGGAGAGACATTTTCAGGCCAGGGTAGAAGTTCCTTTTTAAAGTAGGTAACTACAAGGCTAGAGGTTGTACTCAGTCGAGTAATACTTGTTTCTCTGAACAGGATTTTCCAAGGAGTAAATCCAAGGAGTAAGCAGTAAATCA
This sequence comes from Sclerurus mexicanus, assembly GCA_013396755.1. Lineage (NCBI taxonomy): Eukaryota > Metazoa > Chordata > Aves > Passeriformes > Furnariidae > Sclerurus > Sclerurus mexicanus. The sequence goes on along the minus strand of VWZF01002261.1, from coordinate 3,253,424 downwards.
GCAAACACATATTGCTCAGATATTTCTGATTTCAAATGGCTCTTGCAGACTTGTCGGAGAATCATAGCTCCATACAATCATATTCTGGAAGAGATAAGCCTTGTCTTGTCCACATTCTTAACTGCTTAAAGAAAACAACACTTGTTTTGAAATTATTTTATATGAAAAAATCGTTATGCTTTTGGGAAACTAATAAGAGCCAAAGAACCTTGATTTCAAGTGCATGAGACACTTGGATTGGGCTACATAAGGGATTGCTCTATGTCAGCAAGGAAGACACAATATAAACCTGGAGGAAAGCTCACTGAATTTCTAAAGCAGGCTTGAGACAGAATAGGGTCAGTGCATAGACCTCTGACAAAATGAATTTGGCTAAGAAAGTAGGAAACCTCCTAAGGGATCAGCATAAATAAACAAATAAGCCATTAGCTTCATAACTCTTCTGTTTTTTCCAATAAAAATTCTTGGCAACAAAAACAACACAAATCCAAATAGAATCATTTACGAACAGCTGTGACACATTTCTTTACCTAGATTAGAAGCTGAAATAGAAATCCTTTTCAGTATGTAGAATGACCAATATGAGATGAAATGCTGACAGCAGAGGTTTTCAAACTGGCTGGGAAAAAATATACATATTCTGTAAGTCTCACTGCAATTTAAGTAGTTTCTCTATGCCCTCTGCTTTTATTACTGTGACTGTGGAAGTAGCTCCAAATTTGACAACTAGCTGACTTGGAATCAAAGGATGAACATGTCTCATTTTACATTAGAATTTCTTTGTGTACAGCTTATGCAGGCTAATTAACACATGAAATGTAAAGCAAACCTCCACAAACTAAAACACTAAGATAACCATAAGTATATACCACCACCTTCCCCCTCTTTTCCCCAAAAAAGCTCTGAGAGGTACTGAAATATAGACCAAAATATCTACAAACTTGAATTTGATACAATTTTCATCACAATTGTGAATTCATTCCATTACATGCAACAGCAAGATTCCTGTTAAGTATAATGGGATCATTTCACAGAACCAGAAAAAATAGGATCCCATATCGCAACTTTTTGTGAATTGCCCACATGTAAACCTAGATCATGGTCTCACAAGGAGGCCTATCTAGATCAATCTTTTTCAAATCTGTAAAAGCAGACTGTAGAACTGAAGCCTTCTCAGTGATGCATAACTCCCGTGAGACCTCTCCTGAGATTCCTGTCGTAGGCTGTAGACCTTGTAATTCTCCCTCTTTTTTTTTTCTGTATGTTTGATCAGTTTGCCTTTCATGACCCAAATGCTACAAAACTTCTTGTCATATATTGATAACAGGTTTTGACATATAAAAAATTAACTTTGCAGAGCTACAATGGCACCAAATTTTTTTTAATGGTGGTGGATATTGTCACCTCAAACCAGTAAAATCTTATGGATAATATGCCTTGTCTTCCCCACCTCTGATACAAGAGTAAACACCTGTGTTACTCCACTGATTTGTCAGTTCAAATATGAAGAAAACAAACCAATTCCCTTCAGATAGAAAATTATGATATCATGGAACCCATCACCCTCTTATGTCATGGAAAAGTGCATTGAATAAGCTTCTTGCCATTATTACAAAGCACCCAAGTTCATAATTGTCATGTAACAAATATCCTATTTCTAGGTGTAAGGTACCCACTTATTGCAATTTAAGTGAACTATTCTCCCTGGCTGCTGCTACATCAGCCTTCCAGCTAAATTATGCTTTTGCTTAATTTGAAGAACTTCACTGATACCAGGTGCTAGGATAAGGAGGGCTTATTCATCCTGAGAGAAAAGACTGTCTGAGAAATCATTAAAGACACTAAAAAGGTTAAATACAATCAACAGAGTAAAGTGGGGAGGGGGTGGAAGAATGAAAAAGGAAGGAGGATAGAAAATCAGACGAGGACTAGAGGACTGAGGAAGAGACGCAGCTCTCCTGATATCAGTGCTTAGCCTGTGAGAAAACAACTTGGTGCTTACATAAAAGACCTGATCCCCAGGAATTCTCAGTTCCTGAACAGGGACCTGTCTGATGCCTTTCTGACACACTCCATGCAGTGCTTTTTTCCAAGTGCCAGCTGCCCAAGCCACGATATTTTCACAATTTCAAAACTCTTCTTACATGTAGACACTTGAAGACAGTTGAAGGGAGAAGTCAGTATCAGATCATGAAAATACAGAACCTGCATCTCTAAGGTTTGCTGAATACCTTCGAATATGCCTTTAGAATGATATAGAATAATACCTTAGAATATGCCTTTACTAGTCACAGGAAATGGCAGATGTTTTCATCTCATACTATGGTCTACTTTGTTTAGTTTTAAGCATACTAGACTATATCTACTGACTTCTGAAGTTTGCTTAGGCAGATAATGTTGCTGACAAGCTGAATAATAATCTCGATAATTAAATGACAAATATGAAGGGACCATGCAAGTCTGAGTTGATATGGCTCAGGCTGCATTTCTCTGATTTTAGAATGAATGTCATAAGCTGAATAAATCATTTATATCAGCACTATTCCCCATCAGAGACATCAAAACTCATTAATCCTTGTTAAGCAAAAAAACCCTTCCCTGTCAATTCCTTTCTTGTGCTGAGAAGCAAGTTCAGCAAAAGTCTTATTGAACCTTCATGCACCTGTGCAATAGACTACAGTAGGAATTCTACTGTCTGCTACAAAATGAAGTGACTTACGGGACAGCTGGGGTCAAGGAGAAAAGCATACGTAGAAAAATATTTAAAGGTCCTTTAGAAGATTATTTTCCTGTTTAGGCTTTTAATATGCTTGTCTTGTTAATATTATCTCGATAAATGATAACTTACATACTGTTCTTGATTTGTACGATAGTGTTCTCTTGAACTCTAGCACACACCACATACATGTTTTGTCTGATAAACTCTGTGACGAATAATTGGAATGATGTTGGGCTCAGTCCAGAGCTTTTCCTTGATCCTCCTGAATCCTGCTCCTTTTATATTTAACTTAATATAAAGTCTAGTACTGCATCTCAGCTGTCAGCAGCAGCTAAGTGCTGCAAGACAGAGAAAAGCAACAGCTATTGCAAAGCTAAAGCAATCTGCTTTTACAGCCCTGCTTGACAGCGCAGCAGAGCAAGGGGAGAGCTTAGAAGAAACAAACTGTTCAGCTCCGGGCTGGAACAGAAAAGTATTGACAGACCATACAAAGCAAGGAGCAGGCTTAGTGTCTCGGTGGGGACATTAAACAAGACTATGTGGGAGCTGTGTCAGCATTCCCACACAAAGCACCATGAGAAGTTCTTAAAGCCAAATCACTTGACTTTGCATTAAGTAAGGAAGAGATACTGAGAAGTTCAGTAATATTTAATAATGTGAGCAATGGCTTTCAGAAATGAACTCTTAGTGTTTTCCTCAGCCTGAATTTCTGATGGTTTTTATGTTATTCCACTACCTCCTCTCACCTCAAAGATTTTGGCAATAACATAGTGGAAAATACTCCAAATAATAAACAATGTAGGAAAGGAAGAGACATTGGCTGATGTTTGGATGTGAATTGAATGGAACGTGAAGACATCAGTAGAATCACACAGCTCTTTCACTGGTATCATTTTGCTCAGAGAGAAGTAACAGAAAGTTTTCTGACAGGGGATTCCATGTGGCCAACAGAAACTTAAGTAGTAGTGCTTGTTCAGCCCAAAAGAACTTCTAAGACCTCTCAGCCTGACACACAAAAGCTTTGGTTATAAATATATCAGGAAATGAGAGAAATAAGAAAAATGTGAAAGTGACTTTACTATGAAATTACAGGCTTATCTACTGCTCTTTCAACTACTTTGTTTTTCATAACAAAACTGTGTGTTATGAAAGCTGTTTTAGAGCACATCCATTGAAACAGTGAGTAGACACAGCACAACACATGGCCACGTGTCAGATGCAGCAAAGGTTTGCAATTGTACAGGCTTAGCTGGCTTACAGGGTGAGCTGAATAACACTTGGTCACTGATGGTTCTTCAAAAAAGGGACAGCATTGCCCTTATCACATTTGGGACCAGCCAAAACGGTGCATACACTCAGTTCCAGCAGCTCAGCTGTCAGGAGGTAACTGGTTCAGTTCTGGAGTTTAGCTGTACCTGTTTGTGTCTACAATGCAGATATTAGATCCTAAATCGGAGAATAATTAGATTGAAGCCAAATAAAATTTGAAATGTATCTTTAATCCTTCTATTGCCAGGAGGAAATATCAAAGCACGCACACCGACTACTGCTATTACATTGTCCAAATGACAGTGAGGTAAAAACATAAATAATGCTGATAAGAAGCACTGAAACCACTTGAGATTTAACTCTTTGCCTAGTAAAGAATGGCAGCCTTAAATTTCTTACCATCATGCAAATTTTTGTTGGTTTATATTTTTCTTTTAATAGAACACGCTTATAAGTGTTCACAGAGCTTATAATAAAGGTCTATAAAACCTGTTTTCCTCAGTTTCAACTTCTGATTTTTATTGCCACTTTTCAATAACAACAGTGCTTTTTTTCCTATCACCAAAGATAAAAACTGGGAAATACAGAAAGATATATGGGGACTAAAAAGGTTTATTTGCAACCTGTCACGAGTAATATCTGACAAGAGCTTAAATTTAGCTTGTAACATTCTTTTAAAACACTTGAATGTCTTTAAATGGCTAATGGATGCAGAGGTGAACAACCAGTACTGCTCTTCTCAAGTGAAATGAGGCACTTACTGGAGAGAATTTCTGCAATAGAAAGACAATTACTTTTCCTTATATCCTCCTTGGAGCAAAAAGGTTACTCTAACAAACCTGAACACAGAAAACACTTGCTTTATCCTGTATTCCCTATTGAATTTATTTGCTACATTCTGAATTAAAGTAGCTAAAGAAAAAGAAGAAGAAGAAGAAGAAGAAGAAGAAGAAGAAGAAGAAGAAGAAGAAGAAGAAGAAGAAGAAGGAATTGCTACATTCTGATTTAAAGTAACTAAAGACGAAGGAGTTTCAAGCAAATTACTTGTTCTGTGAAAGGAAATTTTCATAATGGCAGCAGTAAACCCCTTGGTTCATAAAGGCTTTCCAGATCTCCACCTATCAGTAAAAAACAGTTGGCATTTTAAAGGAAGCTTCTGACAATTTATTTTTTTTTCAACTTCCATAGTACTTTACAGGGAAATTCTGTTATGCATTTGTGCTGTATACATATTTTTATATAAAACCAAATCATGTATATATAAATTCCTTCTCTCCTTGCATTTATTTTTTTTTTTTTTTACAGAAGATGAATGACCTCCTTTTTTTCTGGTACCATCCTTTATTTTAACTTTTAAAGAAAATGCATTAAAATAGCATGGTTGCATCTACTATTGGCTATTTTCCTCCCTGTGTGACAGGAAATCACTGGCACTCACATCTGCAAACTCAAGACAAAATGAAAGCTTTGTGGTGAAAAAACACAGGGAATGCACATTTCCAGCCACATAGCCCAAAAGATTTTCCAATGCAATTAATTATTAGAAATAAATACAGAGTTTGAAATAGGGTTCATTTTTTAAAAGTCAATTTCTAGCAAGAAATCAGAAACATATTATGAGTATACTGAACAGAGAAAGAGCTGTGGTTTTAGCTCTTTAATATCTCCTCATGCTCCTGAATTTCCAGTCATGGTCCAATAGCACCTGCATTGTTCTGATATTTTGTGCAGTCTGTCCTTAAGGCATCAGTCTGTTGAGTTAAAATGACAGAGTTGCCAAATTCTTGACATTCTTTCAGCTGAGGTTTTGACTTGTGAGGTGAATGACACAGACCAAAGAACCTCCTAAAGTGGGGTATTAACAGCAGGTTTAGAATTGTTTGCAGGTAAATTAGTATCCAATCCACCACTCATTTTTTGGGAAAACAGTCCTGTCTTTCCCAGAAACCTGAGGTTGAGGTTATACTCCTTTATGCTGTCAAATAAATCTTTAATATTCTCATTTTTTTCACCCATCTCTGAAGGAAACTGAAGAATTTAAGTTTGTTGTTGTTTTGTGTGTTTTGGTTTTTTTTTTTAAAGAAAAGAAATACAGAGAAACACCAAAAGTTTTTTTCTCAAGCACCATCTGACATTAGTTCAAATTGCTGCAAGTAATTGAGGTTTGGGCTTAGAAGCCCGGATCTAAAGTGAAGCTGAATTGTGCCTGAAAATCATTATCTGCAAGATATGAAAAGGTCTGACCAGCTTGTGCAGCTGGGCTGACCACAGTTTACCCTTTTCATTACTGAAGCCCTAAAATATTCAGCAATGTCCCAGAGTGTTTTTCATGGCCTCTATAAAAGGAGATTGAAACAATCAACTACTGTTGACTGCTATAGCATAAAGTGCTACATAGAATAAATCCATCTAGTACTTGCACATTCAGTGAATAGTTCAGGCTTCCTATGTAAAGTCTTCTGTTATTTATAGATCTCAAGCCAGTAAGATACACCCTTGCATATATACATACATCTATACATAATTAAAAATGGAGTTTGTATTTGAGACAGGCAATTTAGGCAAAAAAACAGATAGTTGTTTAGCTGGTGGTCACTGCCCAGAGAGCAGGGCATAGATGAAGAGCCTTGTGGTAATTTTTCTCCCCTTTTACAGTTTCAAGCTTTCAGTCAGCGTGCAAATCTGCCCGTGAGGTTCAGCTGTGCAACTCTGCTCACGAGGGAGGGTGCTTCGTTGGGAAGAGAAAATCAATTCCCATCTGAGGTAAAGTGTGCAAAGTTAGTGTACAAAGCCTGAAGGAGCTCTGTTAAGGTTCAAGGGGAGCGATATGCTTCAGCAGCTCCTGCAAGTCTCATAGACCATATCTGCTGGTTTCAGGAGGTAATGAACCTGCCAAAGGCTGTGCTCCCATGAGCCATGGAAATAGCATTCATAAGCACTGGGCACCCATGAGTAAGTGTCCCAGTAATTTCCTCATTCCTTTTACCATATGGAACCACTCAGAAGTGGCTTTTACTGTTTTCGCTCTGATTTCTTTTATCTGTCTTTAATTGTTTAACTGAAAACAAAGGACTGAAAACTGAAAACAGTACTTTGCTTTTTTTCTATATTAAAAACTGAAATACTCTGATTTATTTAAAGATGTCCCTGTTTAGCCAAAGTATTCTACCCAGCAAAAGTGCAGATTTCCTTTTTCCACAAAAATGGGAACATTGTAAGATTTTCTGCTTTTCTGAAAAGCACAAAAAAAAGAAGAGTCAACAAAATTTATTCTTTTATGAAAGCCATTGAAAAGACTTGGGAATTGACATGAGAATAATTTCATGATCTCTGCTTTTGTTACCAATTAAAGCAATGGTATCTGCTTTCCTGAAAACCCATTTCTGGAACATAAGTGAGTAAAGTTACTGAGATTAAGCTATTAAATCATATAAGTATGTGTGACAACTTTTCTAGAATTTCCTAAAAATAAAAAAAAAATTAAAAAACCCAAACTTACACAGATTTCTAACCTACAATAATTTGCTAATGAGAAATTTTGAGTAGGAAAAAACCTAAGTGCTTAGAAGCCTTAGGGGTATTTGGGGTTTTTTGAAGTCAGTGACAGCTACAAACACTTGAAAGAGGGCACATAACCCCACCTTAGCAGCACTGTCTTTAATAACCCAGGTCGAAACATGGAAGGGTTGCTCTATTTGTGGATTTTAGTAATTTTTTTTTCACTTTTGAATGACAGAAAAGAAAGTTATTCGAGGGTTATAACTGAGGACAAAGACCTGTTGTCCAAACATTTGTGTTTATAAATGTGCTAATCTTCCTATGCTTTTGCCTTAAAAGGCACCAGCCTTTCCTTTACAGCTCCTGACGTGCTTTGATGTGCTGTCTGTTTAGCTGGTTTAGATAGTATGGGAATTGAAGAGCATCATACAACACTGTAACTGTCTTCAAAAAGAGGCTTTTACTGCTGTAACCAAAGTTTAATAAGCATGCTGGAGAGACGCGGGTTCAAAGCAGAGATGGGGAACTTGGGACCCCAGTAACATCCGGTGCCTTTTCCACAGGTTACAAAAGTTAAATTGCACAGCTCTTTGGAGAATCACTTCTATTTGCTTCAATATCCAAATATAATGCGAGCCACAGAGAATGACAGAAAGGTCAGGGATCCTGATAAATCAAATATTTCGAATAGTCTATCTCTTTCTAGAGTACCTATCAAAAATTTACCATAGCTCTTGGGCAGAAAAAGGCAAGACATTTTTTCACCTCCAAGTATGGTTTGGATTAAATATTCCTGCCACTGAATTTATTCCATCATGAATATTTACAACACCTGGCTGCCTGAAAGAGAGCAGCCTTAAGAAGAGGTAAATAAATCTTGGTAACTTAGTAAATTATATGGCTGGGAGGTTTTACATTTCTTCAGTGAGAGCCAAATCTGAGGCAAGGACTACTGCAGAGACTGGGATCCTTTCCTTTGAGTCCAGGGAACTTTGGTTTAGGTTCCTGATTTAGGTTTTAATTTTCTTGCTTTTAAATAACATCCAGCATTTAGAATTTTCCATGCTGCTTAGGAATCTCATAACAAATATGATTCAAATGTATCATTAGGGAAAAAGTTCCCTCCTTTCAGAGATAACGGTTAAAAAGAAAAATAATTTTCCAAGTTACAACTCTATTGCCAAAAACAATGAACAATACAAATTGTGTTAACTCAAGCCAAACGTGGTATCTTTATCTTTGTTTCTAAGGAAAGAAAATTAATAACACTTGGTGCTTTATTTCTCCAATTTCTCTTCTCTCACTGAGGCAAGTCAGAGTTGATAAGAAAAACAAACAAAAGAAAGAAAAGCAAGAAGTTCTTCCTGTTTCTCTCATTCTCATGTTGGAGAATTTATTAGTTTTGTACAGCCTCCTTCCCCATTTGTGGACCTCTCATACAAGAGCAAACATTCCGCCTCAGGCTCTCTAACAGTCCCCGAGAGAAGGATCGTGGTTGATTCTCAGACTCGTTCCTTTCTTGCAACAGAAAAAAGCCTTCTCATTTTTCTGATCATTCCTTGTAACAGTACTTGCGTAACACTGCGTTTTTGTTTCACTGACTCTCAGCTAACACCAAGAAACATCCTTCTTTTTCCTGGACAGTTCCAAGGCTAAATCGATTATGCCCATCAGCCTCAACAAATTAGCCGGTTCAAGTCTAATTGGTTGATTGTTTTCTTTCTAAGCTTTCATCTACAGGGAAATTTCACCTTTGGGAATTTAGTTCAGCTGGCTGAGCCAAGGATTATTCCTCATTAATTTACTTTTCTGTTTCTGATTTTAAAACCACCACAGAAATGAGGTCTTCATAGGGAGATTCCTCCCTTAAGCCACAGACCTCTGACTGCCATGTGTTTTCTTCACATCCTGACACCACCAATCCTTTGAGGCGCGTATTGCTGTGTCACCAAAACCTGGTGATTGTCTTGCTCTGATTGCAGTTCTGGACTGGGACCTTCAATTGTGAAAGTCTTGTCTAGAATGAAACTCTTTAAGAGTCGGAAATCTTATGGGAAAAAGAACTCTAACAATTTTCTAAACCCCTTTAAACTACACTTTCATATACAATGTTATTTTGAAATACAAGCTACAGTATGAAGACCTTGAGAAATGGACCCTTTCCAACTCCTCATTTTTTTTTTCCATTTTGAGTCACCTGGGACTCCAGAGCTATTTGAAAATAGATCTCTTATTTTCTTATTCCCCAAACTGCTATCTGGAATTA